>VMDO01019479.1:0-39586 GCA_007922755.1 Pedetes capensis | reverse complement strand
CATATATATGTATATGTGTGTGTGTATGTATATGTATATGTGTATATATGTGTGTGTGTGTGTGTGTGAATTTCTGTGTATATATTCATAGATATATGTGAATATATATTCACATATGTGTGTATATGTGTGTATATATTCACACATATATGTGAATATGTGTATATATTCACATATACATATATATGTATATGTGTGTATATATATATATATATATATATATATATATATGGGCTGGGATTTAGCTCAGTGGGTAGAGCGCTGTGCTGCAGTCTCTGAGGCCCCGAGTTCAATTCCCAGCACCGCAAAAATGGGAGAAGGGCCTGGCAGTCCACTCCCAAGGCAATCCCGAAAAAACAGTCAGCCATTGAAAACCCTATGAGGGTCGCTATGAGTTGGATACCGACTCGATGGCACCTAACAACAACAACAATATATATATATATATACATATATATATAATTTCTGTAAGCATAAGGCCTTCCACTTCAGGACTGTACATATGATCATGATGATACCTATATTTTCAAAAGACTCCTTTTGTAACAAAGTACAAGGTGATTAGAAGTAGAGAAACACAAGGGGTAAGGAATGAAAAGCTCTATAACAAATTGAGTGAGAGTCAATGGGGTACCAAGCCAGGACGAGAAAAGTGGAAACGAAACAGAAGATTGATTCAGAAACTTAACGAATATCAGTATTCACGGAAATAGACGATTCAAAAAAACTTGTTGCTGTTGTTGTTAGGTGCCGTCGAGTCGATATCCAATTCAAAGCGTCCCTACATACAACAGGGGAAACACTATTGTCAGTGCTTCTCTGCTGTTCATAGGGTTTTCAATGGCGGATTGACTTTTTGGGAGTGGGTTGCTGGGTCCTTCTCCCAAGCCTACAGCACCTGGTGTTCCCAGGCGGTCTCCCATCCAAGGACTAACCAGGCCCGACCCTGCTTAACTTCCAGGATCTGACAGGATCAGCTGGCACAAGGCTAGTGTTTTAAAAGTTGGTGACTGGACACATCACAAATGGATACAAATCATGAACAGCAAATTTCGGAAATACATTTCAAAGAAATAATGGATGTTTGACATGAAATTTTATGAATACATATGATAAAGGTAGTATAGACAGGCACTGTGGTACATGGTTGTAATCGCAGCAACCCAGAGGCTGAGGCAGGAGAATGACTGGTTAGAGGACAGATGTAACCTGCATGACTCGTGAGATCCTTTTATTTTTGAGATCATGTCTCAAAAATAAAAAAGGGACTGGAGGTGAAGATCAGTTGTAAAGTACTTGCCTAGTATGGAAAAGGCCCTGGGTTCAAACCCCAGTACTGGAAAAAAAAAAAAAAGTATTTTAAATAATTTCTTCTTTACTTCCACAAAAACTACAGTGATAATAATTAAATTAAATCACAATAAAAGAAAATGTGCTTAGATACTATTGCATTTGTTGGAAAACATGATTGACATAGACTTTGCTACTTTTTCTGGAGACAATCTATGACGTCAAATTACAACATATTAAGTCATTGAAAGCAGGCGTGGTGGCTCACACCTGTAATCCCAGCACTCTGCAGGCAGAGGCAGGAGAAGTAATGGCTAAGAATTTTCAAAAATCAATTAAAATCATTAAGCAACATATTCAAAATTTCAGTAAATGCTAAGAAAAATAAATAGAAAAAATTCACAAATGTGTGTTTCATAATCCATAAATTGTTGTTGTTGTTATTAGGTACCATTAAGTCAGGCACAACTCACAGGACCCTATGCACAACAGAGTGAAACACTCCCCAACACTGTGCCATTCCTGGCACTATGTCAGTGCTTCTGTGCTTATTCATAGGGTTTTTGATGGCTGATTGTTTTGGGAGTGGGCTGCCAGGTCCTTCTCCCATATTTGCAGTGCTTGAGATCAGACCTAGGAACTCAGAGAGCACAGAGCAGCACTCTCCCAACTGAGCTAAACCTCAACCCCATAATCCATAAAGAGGAAAAAAATCATGTGGGCATGGCAGCACACACCTGTAATCCCAGCCTTTGGGAGGCTGAGTAGGAAAATCAACATGAGTTCAAGGCCAGTCTGGGCTACATAGTGGGACCTTGTCTCAAAACAACAAAAACAGAGAGAAAGAGAGGAAGAAAGAAGAACAGAAGAAAGTAAAGAAAGAAAGAGAAAGAAAAAAAAGGAAAGAAAGAAAGAAAGAAAGAAAGAAAGAAAGAAAGAAAGAAAAGAAAGAGAAGGAAAGAGAAAAAGAAAGAAAAAAGGTCACATTGTAACATGCTAGGAAGTACTTCTTGCAAACGCTTAGAACCCTGGGGTTGCATTACTTTATCTCACAGGCGCAGGAAATAGCTTTCCACTATATTTCCCTGAATTATAACTTTAAATGCATTTGTAATGAATTGGGCTGGTGAAGGGCCAAGTGTGAATAAAAGGGGTGTAAGTGAAGTGGCGAAAAAACCCAAAAAACAAAAAACCTTCTTCTAAATTTTCTTCCCTGGTTAACGACTCACACGTTTCATTGATTTAACTGCCCCATGAGGCCCTCATCTCCTACATTTCTCAGAGAGACTCATACCTCAGATAGGAAATCTTGATAGCATCTAATTCTCTAGGTATTTCTCCCTAATTTCCATGAGAGAGTGTTAAGCTAAGAGACGGAAGCATAAACTAATAACTGCACCTAAAGGCAAAGATCATCTCTCAGGGGAAAAAGGTCATCTGACCGTACCAAGAAGGCAGTTAAACAAAACAAATATTGATTATTATTGTTGTTGTTAGGTGCCGTTGAGTCGGTATCCGACTCATAGTGACCCTCATAGGGTTTTCAATGGCTGAGTGTTTCAGGGATTGCCTTGGGAGTGGATTGCCAGGCCCTTCTCCCATTTTTGCGGTGCTGGGAATTGAACTTGGGGCCTCAGAGACTGCAGCACAGCGCTCTACCCACTGAGCTAAATCCCAGCCCTATTGATTATTAGTGACTGCTCATCTTTGTACTGTAATATGTCTATTGACAAAAAATTATTGCACAATGTTTATAAATGGAGATGATAATATCATAGTTTATAGCTAAAATATTCCATATCCACCAGTATAAATAGTTGCATTAAGGCTATATGACATGACTTTAGTAATGTTTATGTTTAAAACATAATGATCAGCACAGCAATGATCAGATGTTTTCTATTTCTACTTGACAAACTACTCAGAAATGGTCACTCAAGTTAATAGGCTATAGGGTATTATTACTAATAACAATCATTGGAACTTAAATAGTAGTTTAAATGTACAATGGGGCTGGGATTTAGCTCAGTTGGTAGAGCGCTGTGCTGCAGTCTCTGAGGTCCCGAGTTCAATTCCCAGCACCGCGAAAATGGGAGAAGGGCCTAGCAATCCACTCCCAAGGCAATCCTGAAACAGTCAGCCATTGAAAACCCTATGAGGGTCGCTATGAGTCAGATACCGACTCGATGGTACCTAACAACAACAACAAATGTACAATGAATGTTATATGTGGTATCTCATGTGTATCAACCTAAAATCTCTACCTGTAGAGATGATATGTTAAATTTGTCTTTGAAGTCTTTGACAGCTACGTGTAGAATATACACTTCTCATATGCAATTGTTTCTATATAGTTTACCTTATGACTTTAACAGATAATAAAGTGATCTGAAACAGCACATGTATATTTACTTTTTAAACCAAACCTGTAAACTTATTCTAATGATTGAGCTAGTCATTTGTCAGTCACATAGTAACTTTCTTGAGTTTTTTTTTTTTTTTTTTGCAGTACTGGGGGTTGAACCCAGGGCCTCGCGCTTGCATGCTGTGCAAGCGCTGGACCACTGAACTGCACCCCTAGCCCATTTTTCTACTTGAGACAAGGTCTCGCTAAGTTACATAGACTGCCTCTGGTCTCCTACTTGTGATCCTCCTGCTTCTACCTCCTGAGCTGCTGGGATTACAGGCGTGCGCCACCGTGACTGGCTCCTCTTGAGATTATTTTAATAACTTTACAACAAATGAGGCAAATTGAACTGAAATTAAACATTTCTAACCAACTTTTTGTTTTTGTATTAATTATAAATGTCAAAATCAACGTATTTCTTTTCTTAGTCCACTCTCCTCTAGATAGATCGCTTTTAAACACAAAATATTTCAGCTAAGCTTTATCGTTGTGTACCTTAAAATTGCATAGAAAATTAATCTTAAATAAACAAAATGGGAAAGGCACTTAAATGATAACACTTCTTTGCACTGCATGCACCAAGCAAATGGCAGAGACTATGTACCACAAAAGGAAACCGAGGCACACAAAATCCCAGCCCTTCCTTTCCTCAGGTCTAGGTTTTATTCTGAATAGAGGATGGGGTAGCCATTTTCTGTGCCTTAACTCTTGTTACTCTCTGCAGGTCTTGATCAAAGTAGACTCAGTAAGGAAGATTTGGCGCTCTGGCTGTCTCTTGGGTGAAACTCCTCTGTGTGTGTGTGTGTGTGTGTGTATGTGTGTGTGTTGGGAAGAGTGATATTTCCTCTGAGACCACACACTCTCCCAATCCTTATTAGAGGTAATTAGTTAAGGGAATTATTTTTGGAAAAAAAATCTCCCTAGAGTGGGGCAGAGAAGGAAGTTTCCAATCTTACATCAACTCTGAACCTCATAAGATGTTCTTCCTTGTCAGGCTTGAGTCCTTTCATCTCTAAGTCTTCCCTGTGCTGAGTGTACATCAGTGTAACAGCTTCCTTCATGCCGCTCCTTCTCTGGCTCCTCATCTTGTTCTGGGAGGTGGGGTATGTGGATGGGCCTCATGTCTTGCCCCAGGTGGTGTGACTGTGGTGTGATCATCAACATTCTTTTCCCATCCGTCCAGATTCTGCTCCTCATCCATCAAGATTCTGCTCCACGAGGTCCTGTTGCCCCCTGATCTTACCTTCTTTTTCAAATTTCCTAAAGCCACTTCTCTCTTTTCCTTGTCTACAATCTGATCATTCCACTTGGACTTCCCCGTGAAGTCCCAAGAAAGAGAAGGAGCTGTGACATGGCATTTCTGAGGTTGCTGCTAAGTTTGGTAAGTTAATGAGACCTGTGACCTAGGCTTCTAAACTACCAATGATCTGAGTTTTTAGAACATCTGGCTGTTGTCAAATCATGAGCAATGAAATATATCAATACTTCACAGCCCAAATGTCTATGTACTTTATTTCCATAGGCTTGATCATAATTTAAAGATTGTGCTTTAATATCACTCATTCTGTAAGGAACCTAGAGAGAGATATAATCCTGTATCACATGAGAGTTTTCTGCATAACAAACCCTCAGTTACTGTGAGTGCTGAGTATTAACACTGTTACTTTGAACTCCAACATGGAGAATCAGTGAAAGAAACATAAGATGTTCTCACTGGGTTTTCTATGGCTTTGCGTTTCCTTCATTTTCCACTTGGCGTGGAAGGAGCAACTGGTCTTGCTCTGAAGTGCCCCTGCCTTTCTTAACCCTGCGACTTGATAATTCTGTCCTTTGAACAATCTAAACTGTAAGTATCTATTCTGGTGTTTTGTAAGCTAATTAGATACTAGGTGTATACTGGAGCATTGTGTGACTCATCTTTCTAAAATCGTGTGAAACTTAAATTATCTAGTCAAAGATCCAGAAGTCACAGAGCATGCACACATTTGTCTTATTTACCTGAACAATGAAAACACATTGAAATGACAGAAGCGATAAATTATACAGCCATAACTAAATTATTAATGTGGTCGCCCTTATGTGTTTAGAGCTCATTCCCTTAGATGCAAATAAAGATAGACCCACTCACATATCACTTAAAGTAATAATATTCTTCGCCATTAAAGGAATTAGCCATTAGTTTTTTAGAGTTCAGAAATGCAGGGACGCAATCCTAACAAAGGGCAGAAGTGGTAAAGAACAGTAGTGACTGAACTGATGAGGCAAAATGAGGCAAGGCAGACAGTGGACAGATGGTCTAACCACAAGGAGAACTTTCAGTCAGAATGAAAAATTCACAAGGATAATCCTACTTGAATAATCCCGGGTAGATTTGAGAAATAAAGAAAAACAAAAGAACTGGGGTCTGTATTCTGCTTTATAATCAAGTGTTCATACCCACACATAGATGTCATAGGACAGTTCTGCCAAGGATAACAATGGAATGAACACTCGCTGTCAGTCAGAGTCACCCTGCACTTACTCCCAGTAGGGACAGATGACACCAGGCACAGGCTCATTCTGGCAAAGTTTCTATGTCCAATGTACTCAGTGTTAACACATTCTGGCAGACAAACTTAACCATATTTTTCATTTTCTGAATAATGTGTGTGTGTGTGTGTGTGTTTTTACTACTTTGCCATGACAGCTATCTACTTGTCTTGTTCAATTTATAAGCAGTGATTCTTTTTATTAAACTGTGTGATAAATCAAAAGACATGAGTTGCAGTCTTAATTTCACAAACTTAGTTTCTTTATATGCAGATTTAGTATAATTACTGTGCTGCCTACATGTATTTTTAGAGAGATGACTGATGGAGTCATCTTTGGAGTGATGGAAACCACAGGGGATCCAGCAGGTTCTGTGCCAGTTGTATGATCTAGGGATATTTATTTAATCACTCTCTTGGCCTCCGTGGCTTAATCGATAATATCAAATAATGAAACTGCTGGCTGGTTGAGAATGAATTGGGATTAACTGTATGCACTGGTTAATACTAGCACCTAGCTCATAAAAGAGACATGTTAGCCACTTTCATATTTAAATGACTTGTAATTCATATTTATTCTTTTATCTTTTGAAATATTTAAAACAGAAATTTACAAAGAAAGAATGTATGAAAAGTGCATAACCGCTAGCATTCAGAATTAATAGCTATTACTTTATGGTCATACTTACTTCTGCCTATTTTTATAGAAATAAAACATGGTAAGACTCAACCTTTGATCCAATTTCCTCTCTAGAGGCATCCACTCCCATCAGCTTGGTATCTACCTTCTTAGATCATTTGTAATATATTATGTGTTCTTTCTTAACCTTTATAGAATATCATTTTTTGAAATTTCCATTTTACAAGAGATAGAGGTAAAGCCTTTCCTGACAGTGCTGGCTTGATTATAAGTATTGGTCCTCAGCTATCAAACCAAACTATTGCCAATCCATCTAGATACTACCGATACTATCACATCCACCCATCATCCTTGTAGAAACTCATTGTCGTCTCTGGAGTGATGACTTTACTAATTCTTCAATTTCCAATAAGTTTCTAAGTTCCGTGTACCAGCTATTGTTGGGAATACATGACACACCATAATTTAATTATAACAAAGCATCCTTAGAGCCGTGGATTTGAGCACTATTTTCTGCCCCAATGTACTCAAGAAACAATATATTGCTTTGAGGGGAACAGGGAGTAGGGGATTGAACCCATTTGTAATTGCTATGGAACCACTCTACCATTGAGCTATAGCCCCAACACCAATATGTTCCCTTTTAATAAAAGTCACAATCCTTCAATTTTTTTACTAACTACTTAGGAAAAGATGGAAAAATACCTGTAAATGGGATTCTCTGCCTCTGGCTAATTTATATAATACAGTACACTAATTCTCAGACATAAAGCCACCATGAAATAGTTGAAAGTATAAACTCTCATTGGAGATACAAAATGTTTCAGTTCTATGAGATCAGGAAAGGCAAAGAAAATAATCAATGTAGGAATCTTGGAAGTAGAGTTTTTTGTCAGAACAAAACGTGAATAAGAGAGGGGAAAGGCTGTTAAATGAATGCTCAATATTCATTCTGGTGAGATTGGTTCTGGAATTTGCTTTATTCTCCCCTTTTCATCTTTATAGCAAAGTATTCCCAACATCAAAAAAGTCATCTAAAGCCAGGCATGCTGACACACGCCTATGAGCCCAGCACTCAGGAGTCTGAGGCAGGAGGATGGACTCAAGTTTGAGACCACCTTGGTCCACATAGTGAGTGTCAGGCCAGCCAGCCCTTCAAAACAAACAAACAACAACAATAACAAAAAGTCCTCCACCCCAGGGATAAAATACTCCTTGGGGGTATAAAACATAATTTTATTGCAGGGGTTTAAAATAAGCAAGGTTGAGGAGATATTGATGATATCTGTATGTTATTGATGCATTGAGGTAATGATGTATTGAGGTAATGATGTAATGATTATCTTGTCTGACACATGCATTATCAAGGTCATGCTCCAGTAAATAGGAATGGATGGGATCAGAAGTAGACGCACAACTAATGATGATATTGTTCTTAGGTCCCATCGAGTCGGTATCCAACTCATAGCGACCCTACATACAACAGGCGAAACATTATTGTCAGTGCTCTGCTATTCATAGGGTTTTCAATGGTGGATTGATTTTGGGGAGTGGGTTGCCAGGTCCTTCTCCTTATGATATAATCTCCCTAAAATTATTCTTGTTCCCTTGTACTCTGTTGAGTGTGGCTGTGACTCTAAGTTTCCCAGTATTGATGAGATAGAATTTAGGATGAGATTTCACCTAACAGCAAATCTGGTTCTCTGCCGCAGAGATACAAGCTTCTAATGCTGTCCATGGGTTATAGATGACTAGGACGATTTGGTACTTCCATTTTTGAAAAACAGTGAAAAATTTTGAGTGTTTCTTTCCTTATAAAATAATCATCTTCTGCACATCCTGCCAAATTAAAAAGAATGACACAAAATGTTGATAAATGATCGTAGTCAGGAACTTGAAGAACAACTCCCAAATACTACGCTTTTCAGACCAAATCATGATTTAACCAGTATTGCACCTACTGAAATCTTAGGTGGAGCATCCAACATGTCTAAGGAAGTTTCCACCCCGCTCTTTTGCCCGCCACTCCATTTTGAGGAAGCGTTTATCTGTGCTCTTCAAAGATCCTCATCTTTCTCCCAACAGGAACGCTGTGGTCGCAGGTGATGGACAAGGCCAATACCAGCTCTTTCGAAGGCTTCATCCTAGTGGGCTTCTCGGACCGTCCCCACCTGGAGCTGATCCTCTTTGTGGTGGTCCTTGCCTTCTATCTGCTGACGCTTCTCGGCAACATGACTATCATCTTGCTCTCGGCTCTGGACTCCCGGCTGCACACGCCCATGTATTTCTTTTTGGCCAACCTCTCCTTCCTGGACCTGAGCTTCACCACAAGCTCCATCCCTCAGATGCTCTATAACCTTTGGGGCCCAGACAAGACCATCAGCTACGTGGGTTGCGCCATACAGCTCTACTTTGTCTTAGCCCTGGGAGGGGTGGAGTGTGTCCTCTTGGCTGTCATGGCCTACGACCGCTATGTCGCGGTCTGCAAGCCCCTGCGCTATGCGGTCATCATGCACCCGCGCCTCTGTGGACAGCTGGCTTCAGTGGCCTGGCTGAGTGGCTTTGGCAATTCTCTCGTCATGGCACCCCAGACCTTGATGCTGCCCCGCTGCGGGCACCGGCGGGTGGACCACTTTCTCTGTGAGATGCCAGCGCTCATTGGCATGGCCTGTGTGGATACCATGGCCCTCGAGGCTCTGGCGTTTGCCCTGGCAATCTTCATCATCCTGGCACCGCTCCTCCTCATCCTCCTCTCTTATGGTTACATTGCACAAGCAGTGTTTCGGATCAAGTCGGCCGCTGGGCGGGGGAAAGCCTTCAACACCTGTGGCTCCCACCTCATTGTCGTGTCTCTCTTCTACGGTACGATCATATACATGTACCTGCAGCCAGCGAACGCTTATTCCCAGGACCAGGGCAAGTTCCTTACTCTTTTCTATACAATTGTCACCCCCAGCGTCAACCCCCTGATCTACACACTGAGAAACAAAGATGTCAAAGAAGCCATAAAGAAGGTGCTGGAGAAGGGAAGTGCATTAGTACCTTGAGGACTGATCACATTTCAGGGTTGTCTTTTCATCCACCTCCTGCATAGGTTGTTAGATCCAGCCGCTACAGGAATGCTCTGCCATTACAGACCAAAGAGGTGCTTAATGAGATGGGACATTCAATAGTTTCTTGTTGTTGTTAGTTGCTGTTGAGTCAGGTCCAACTCATAGGAACCCTGTGTACAATAGAACAAAGCACTCTCTGACACTGTGCCATGTCTGGCACTTTGTCAGTGTTTCTCTGCTATTCATAGGGTTTTCAATGGGCGACCAAGTCCTTCTACCACTTTTGCAGTGCTGGCGATCAAACTGAGGGCCTCAGAGAGCGCAGCACAGCATTCTACCAACAGAGATAACCCTCCACCCCTCAAAAGTTTATTGTTGTTAGGTGCCATCGAGTCGTGTCCCACTCATAGGGTTTTCAATGGCAGATTGTTTTGGGATTGTGTTGGGCGTGGGTTGCCACATCCTTCTCCCATTTTTGCAGTGCTGGGAATCGAACTTGGGACCTCAGAGACTGCAGAGCGGTGCTCTACCAATTGAGCTAAATCCCAGCAGGGCCTCAATAGTTTAGCTACGCTGAAAAGAAGCAATGTTCCTCCTGACCTGACTGTCATTTATATCCCCCCAAGTTCATGTGAATCAAGCATTCATCAATGAGAGGGCTTTACTCAGGATAAAGCAGTGATGTATTCTTGCAAAACACCAGCTATGAATGTAGTCACTAACTTTTTTCATGATGATTTATACTTAGTAAAAATTTGAAAAGAAAGATCTTGGAAGCAGTGCAGAAAAAAATACTTATTTTTTTCTAGAAAATTCAAATGTGTTTTTGTAGTGCCAAATGCCTGAATAAGAGCCAAAATAAATTATCCAATTATGTGGCTTTAGTTCCTCCAATGCCATAATTGACTGATGTATCTTGCATATTTTGAGTGACTTATATAATTAAGTCTAATAACACATGTTGGAGATTCTGAAGCAATAGGGAATGAAGAAGAAAAGATATAAAGCAAGATCATGAGGTATTTGAAGAAGGAAGAATTTCTCATCAATACTCAATCTATGTTACTACTTGTTAATGAAAAGAGAAGGCTTAGAAGTCTTCTTGCTTAAAATATTTGAATATCGTTTAATCTCCAATTCCCATGTGTGTTATCAGGACCCCTTTGAATAGAGGCAGAAACAAATGAGACAAGTTTGGGAGAACTATTGGAACCTTTATGATTGGTTTTTCTCTGCATGTTTATTTCTTCACTTTTATGTTAGTGACATCAGTACTTTCTCTGTTCCACAATAGAAATTGATTTGAATGGTTTGTTGTGTCAAATGAATAAACGTTCATCTTAAAGGCGACTCTGCTTTTTCATTCCTGACATATCATTTGGATGAATCCTATCTCATAATTTGGGAAAACATATATTATGCTAAAATTTCTGCAAGAATAAAGATTACAAAATTTGAGAATCTTGCCAGTGGCATCATTAGGAGGTAGACTAAAGATGGGTTTTGCAATTTCTCACTTAAGATCCCTCAAAATCTTTAAGGAAGCTCATGTTGTTGTATGCCTTCAAGTTGAGTCCAACTCAGTGACCCTCATGGGGCTTTCAATAGCTGATTGTTTCAGGAGTGGATTGCCATATCCTTCTCCCATTTTTGCAGTGCTGGGGATTGAACCCAGGTCCATCAGAGAGTGCAAAATGGGTACTCTACTGACTGAGCTAAACCCCAGCACTATGGCTAAGTGCCTAATAAGCATCCTTTATTTTTCTTACTCTTGTATCCCATATACATAAATCCCATATCAGCATAAAATATCTAAAATTTTATTGACAGCATTTTAATCATGGTTTTATAATTAAGATTATCTTATTTATTTTTCTTCTATCTTTATTTTCTCACTCAGCAATATCACAGCGTAATACTTCTGGCTCAGATTAATTTCAACTTAGTCCATTTCTTATTGGGACAGTGACTTTTTTCTCCATCTTTGGCCACTAACAACCATTGGTACAATAAAATTTCTTGTTTTTTTTTTCCCACGTATTTACATATCAGTAATTAATTCCATAGGGTGGAGTTCCATGAATGGAACTGCTAGATTGATAGATGCATTTTTTTCCCGAGATTATTCTTTTTATTTCTAAAAAGCCAGTGATACTTTGAATTTTTACTCATAATTTGTGAGAGTAGCCTTTTTCCTTTAGCAGCATTAGGAATGGGAGTTAGTGCTGACTACTTTAAAAAAAAAACTGGTTAATGATTTATATTATTTCAGTATATTTCCTTGATATTTGGTAATATACAACCTTTTCATATAGATTCGTTATTATTCTGAGTTGTATATTTGTACTATTTGCTTTTTTCTCTATTGTATTATTTACATTTTTCAGGGGTTAAAAACTCTTATATAATACTAACCTCTTTCATAATATATGTTTCTCATATTGACTCATCTGAAAAATTGACATGGAACTATATATTAGAACATATAAAAATAAATCCTAGATAGAAAAGATTATGTTGTTGTTGTTAGGTGCCATCAAGTCGTGACCGACTCATAGCGACCCTCATAGGGCTTTCAATGGCTGATTGCTTTGGGATTGCCTCAGGAGTGGATTGCCACGCCCTTCTCCCATTTTTGCAGTGCTGGGAATCGAACTCGGGACCTCAGAGACTACAGAGCAGCGCTCTACCAACTGAGCTAAATCCCAGCCCACAGAAAAGATAATAGACAACTATAAATCAAATTTTTAATTTTGCAAAAAAATAATTGAGGAAGCTTCATTGAGCAATGGGAGAGCTTAATTATGCCTAGAAAGCAAAATCCATGAAAGAAAGGAACTACAAGGTATTTGGATATTAACAAATAAAACTGCCTTATGTAAACTGAGATAATAAAATTATTTCTATAGTAAATTTAACGGGAGACTATTATATAAACATTGATCTCAGATTGCATTGCAGAGCTAGGGGACAGTTTTCTGTGGCTTCACAGAACTTATCTGCTTTACAAAGGAAATTAACTTCCATAGGGCATGAAATCCAAACTTCATATGATTTAGTATTTTAGTCTCTGTTGTCATTTTCTTTTGCCTTGGACAAAATTGAGGAGATAGTCCCCAGGGAAAGAGTATTGTGAAGCAAAATGTAAGTGAAAAACAAAATACAATTTCATGATCTCCTACCTCTCTCTTCCCATTGGAGGTCATGGTCAATTACTATAAGTCACATGAGGATGGTTACCCTGCCCTGTGAGCCAGCACACATACTAACCTTAATAAAGTTCCCTTTCTTTATCATTTATTTTGCAAACCTGGTGAGGAGGACTCTGAAAAGAGCAGCAAATACCTCAGCATTTTGCAATGTGGTGCCAGAAAAACACACTCTGGTTGCCTGCAATACTTTATTTGTACTCACATAGTTTTTGAGAAAATCCTGAATAGACATCTCGTGATTTGCCATGAAAGAGTGCATCACAGGGAAATTGAACAAATTTCATCATATCAGTTTTACTATCGAATAGCTTATGAAGCAGTTGTTGAATATGCATGTTTCTAAATAGCCTTATTTGAATTCAAAGCTTCTTGAATAAAGACATGCAGGCACAAATCACTCTATCTCTACGACTTAAAATGGAGGTATGTAGAACACTCTTCTGAAAAGTATTATATAAAGCATACTAAAAAAATATGGAAATTTGGGTGTTGTGAGCACTCATGAAACATTTATCATTATATCATGCAGAAAATTCGGACTCAGACTCAGTTTCCTAATTCTGCTTATTTGACTGATGGCATTGTTTTGCATTTATTTGTTCTTTCTACTGGAAGATAAAACTTGAGAACAGAGCTGTCTTGGGTGCTAACCTATGTGCTATGTACTTGTTGTTGTTATGTGCTGTCAAGTCGGTATCCAACTCATAGCAACCCTCATAGGGTTTTCAATGGCTGACTGTTTCGGGATTGCCTTGGGAGTGGATTACCAGGTCCTTCTCCCATTTTTGTGGTGCTGGGAATCAAACTCGGGACCTCAGAGACTGCAGCGCAGCGCTCTACCAACTGAGCTAAATCCCAGCTCCGTGCTACGTACTAGCTTGAGAAAACAATCTCTCTAAATTCTAAATTCTCTAATTTCTAAATTCAGATTTCTGTCTGCATAAATCTGCATCAGTCTTCAGGAGGTGGGGAAAGTGTTGAAAAATTTCTTGCTTAGCTGAAGCCAAATTTTAACATTGTGTGAAAAACTACTATTAGTTATCCTTAGGCTCCAGCAGAAACGTAGTTCAATGTAGCATTTTTACAACTTTCCATCCATTCACAGAGGCATGATAATTTAAGAAAGCTTTAAAGCAAACACTTTTTCTGTTGACGAGAAAGCAGAAAACTTCAGAGCTACAGAAGTTTGGACTGCTTTCTAAAGCCATTGAGGAATTTCCTTATTTGTCAGTAAATTAGTGTCAAGGTCCCAACTGTAACTATTGTCATCTTTCTTACCCCAATGCTCTTTCCATAGTAATAGCTTAAAATAGACATTTCCAAATTTTGCTGAACTTCCCCATTCTCAATTCTTGGATCTTGTTCACAGAATGAGAAAATTCAGTACGTAGCTAATGGATGCAATGTCGCCCAATATGCAGGCAAACAGGCCATAGTAGTTTGTATTTCTAGGTAACATTAAGCTGAAATATCCCAAGTTACATGCAAAAAAAAGGTCTTGTTCAATCCCCAGCATCACAAAAGATTTCTTTTTTAAGTTCTAAAAATCCTAATGCTGGGGTTTAGCTAAATTGGTAGAGTGCTGTCCTGCACTCTCTGAGGCCCTGGGTTTGATCCCAGCACCACGAAAGGGGGAGAAGGATTTAGCAGCCCACTCCTGAAACAATCAGCCGTTGAAAACCCTATGAATAGCAAAGAAGCACTGGAATAGTGCCGAGTACGGCACAGTGTTCGTTCTGTGCTAAGATCTGACTCCATGCCAGCTAACAACAGTAACAAAGCCCGTTTGCTAGGATTGCACAGATATAAGTTTCCTAGTTTATTTCACTTGTTATCAAGTCCTTTCAACCTAATGTTGTTGTTAGGTCCTGTCGAATCAGCTCTGACTCATAGCCACCCTATGTACAACAGACAAAACACTACCCGAAATTGTGCCATGCCCAGTACTACGTCAGTGCTTCTCTGCTATCCACAGAGTTTTTGATGGCTGATTATTTCTGGAGTGGCTGCCAGCTCCTTCTCCCAAGCCTACAGCACTCAGTATTCCTTGGCAGTCTCCCATTCAAGGATCAACCAGGCCCAACCCTGCTTAGCTTCTGACAGGGTTAGGCGCCAGGATGGTATGGCTGTAGACAGAGAGCTAGAATAAATGAATAAAATTAAAATATGCACTGAATAGTAATTCAAAAATTCTGCTCTTATTATTAAATATACTTTTTACATCAATAAAATAATAATAATAAAATAATAGAAGATAGTGTTAGTAGTATACAGATGACTTTGGGATAGATAAATTTTCAACTGGTGGCTTAGACTTATATTAGTACCTCTAGTAGCACCTCCAGCAAGTTTAGGGCTCTGAACAGCCTCTGCCTTGAACATCTCAAAGTTACTGCATTATATGATCCTTACATTCACATTGCTGGGTGGCACTAGAAATTTACACAAATGATCACATTAATACTTCATATCTCCATGGTTGAGATGGACAGACTTGGAGTTGTAGAAGGAACAGGAAATAAATTTTCAATTCTCAGCATCATTTTCCATTGATAACTTCAGGACACTTAGATTTCTGACCCATAATCAGTTCTGCTCTGAGGATCTCAGAAGTCGTGGATAACTATAGTTCCTTTGTTCTACACTTCACATCACTATAACCAGAAAGACATTATTAAACTCATGTGTGGATGAATAGACTGTAGCTCACAGAGAAAAAGAAACATTCCCAGCATGGTACAATTAATGACTCATATAGTAGAGGCTGAAACCTATGCTTGTCTGGCTCCAACTTCCATGCTACTATAATTTTTCTATTCTGACTCTATGAGATCCTAAAGGTGACAAGATATGTTTCTTTGAAAGGTGTCTGATAGCTTGTAAAACCTATCTACATAGTTTTTCAGGTTTCCTAAAAATTATTTCAGATGATAAGGCAATTTTCTTGATATTGAGAAGTTAAAATGAAAAGAGTAATGTGCTGGGATTTTGACCAAATCATTGTCATAATAACTAGGTGGAATGTCGTGATAATAACTAGGTGGAGCATAGTACAAACAAAGATTAACGAAATGACATAGAATCAAAGAACAAATTTTGTTAAAGTTGTCTAAATCGGGAATTTTTTTCAAATTTGGCTTTCACTGTGGCAATGTGGATATGGATATAGAAAGATTAAATTGTAGAAATATTTAGGTAACTATGAACATTTTGAACTATATATTTTTCATGTCATAAACAGTATCAGTTCTGTAAATGTCTTCGAAGAGGTAGCAAAATGATTATAAGTCATTAAAGTAGTTAACGAAGATGTGTTAACGGGCTTCCTGAATTTCTGTTTCAGGAAACCAAAAGTTGAAACGTTGTCATGAATCTGGTAAACGGAAGCACCGCAGCGGAGTTCATCTTGCTTGGTTTCTCAGATCGGCCATGGCTGGAGTTTCCACTCTTTGTGATCTTTTTGATTTCTTATACTGTGACTATCTTTGGCAATCTGATCATTATTCTAGTGTCACGCCTGGACCCCAAACTCCATACTCCCATGTATTTCTTTCTTAACAACCTGTCCCTCCTAGATCTTTGCTATACCACATGCACAGTTCCACAGTTGCTGGTAAATTTATGCAGCATTAGGAAAGTAATTAGTTATGGCGGCTGTGCAACCCAGCTCTTCATGTTTCTCGCCTTGGGGGCTACAGAGTGTGTTCTGCTAGCTGTCATGTCCCTTGACAGGTTTGTAGCTATCTGTCGGCCTCTCCATTACTCCGTTATCATGCACCCAAGGCTCTGCCTCCAGCTGGCGGCTGCGTCCTGGGCCACTGGCTTCGGTAATTCAGTGTGGCTGTCTACCCTGACTCTCCAGCTGCCACGCTGCGGCCACTTTGTAATCGATCACTTCCTCTGTGAAGTCCCCGCGCTACTCAAGTTATCCTGTGTTGATACGACAGCAAATGAGGCTGAGCTCTTCCTTGTGAGTGTGCTCTTCCACCTCGTACCACTGACGCTCATCCTTGTATCGTATGCTCTTATTGCCCGCTCCGTCTTGAGAATCCAATCTGCCGAAAGTCGACAAAAAGCATTCGGGACCTGTGGCTCCCATCTCGTAGTGGTGTCACTGTTTTATGGCACAGCGATCTCCATGTACCTGCAACCGCCTTCACCCAACTCCAAGGAACGAGGAAAGATGGTTTCCCTTTTCTATGGAATCATTGCACCCATGCTGAACCCCCTTATATACACACTCAGGAACAAAGAGGTAAAAGAAGCTTTTAAAAGGCTGATTGCCAGAGTCTTCTTAGTCAAGAAATAAAGAACATGCGAAAGGTAAGCTATAGGGTCTCACCAGCTCCCCTCCTTTCTCTCTCTCTCTCTCTCTCTCTTTTTTTTTTTTTTTTTTTTTTTTTTTTTTTTTTTTTTTTTTTTTTTTTTTTTTTTTTTGTGGTACTGGATGTTGGACCCAGGGCCTCACGCTTGCATGCTCTGCAAGTGCTGGACCACTGAGCTGCACCCCCAGCCCACTTTTTACTTTTTGAGACAGAGTCTCACTAAATTACGCAGACTGCCTCTGGTCTCGAACTTGCGATCCTCCTGCCTCCGCCTCCTGAGCTGCTGGGATTACAGGCGTGCGCCACTGCGCCCGGCTCCCTTCCTTTTTCTCTTGTCCTGATGGAGAAACACGGAGTATCTGGTCTGCTCTGTGACCTGACCAGCTGTGTCTTTTTCACTGCAGCCTTGAACCTTCCCAGGTACAGATAAAGTTGTTTAGGTTGCCGCTCAAGTGGCTAACAGAAAGTAGCCCTGAGCCTGAGCCAAATGCCTTAAATTATCTTATAAAGGCCACACTCTGACTCCTTTATTGAAGACAAATGTTGGTAAAAACTATTTCTCTTACGGTTCATTGGGAGGATGCTAGAGCCCATTCTGTCAGTGAATGTCCCTAATAAATGCTTTGGCTGGATCACCCTGGAATTTAGAGCTTCTTTCTTTCCCAACCAGCTCCATCTCAGGATGGTTACAGGCACTTTCTTATGGAAATTCCTCAGCTACTGCTTTTGGGTTTGGCCAGGAGGAATTTAGCTCAGTTGGTAGAGCGCCGCTCTACAGTCTCTAAGGTCCCGAGTTCAGTTCCCAGCACCACAAAAATGGGAGAAGGATGTGGCAATCCATTCCTGAGGCAATACCCCAAAAATCAGCCATTGAAAACCCTATGAGGGTTGCTATGAGTTGGACATGACTCGATGGCACCTAACAACAACAAAGGGGGAAAAAAGCCATGTTTAC
The DNA here is from genome assembly GCA_007922755.1 of Pedetes capensis. Classification (NCBI taxonomy): domain Eukaryota; kingdom Metazoa; phylum Chordata; class Mammalia; order Rodentia; family Pedetidae; genus Pedetes; species Pedetes capensis. The sequence goes on along the minus strand of VMDO01019479.1, from coordinate 21,176 downwards.
TTAGCTTACTCCATTTTTTTTCAAATTGCCCTATTTGTATCACTCCTAGGCAGAACTATTGTGATTTCCCTCAAATAAAATATTGTCGATAGCTACATTTGTTTTCTGTTGCCTAAACATACTCATTGAGCAAGTCCCAAGAATTGGTTTTCCCATTCACCAAAACTGAGTAATCACAAAATCGTCAAGGTTTGTAAAGGTGACATCAATGCTTGTATAATTCAGTGTAACATAGACCTTTTGAGACTATAACACAAGCCAGAAATTCTTCCCCTGGTAATATCATACATGTATACCCCTGCCACATACACAAATATTTTTTCATACAGAGATTTACTGAAACCCTGAAAACCAATCACTTTAAGTTTGGATCAATCTGAGGTAAACAATCCTAGTGTTAAACTTAGGACTTCCACATAGGCATAATAATATCTACAATGATTTTTCCTCTGGAATAACCGTATTTTCCTTTCTCTTGCCACGTGTCTTTATTCATGTTTTCTTCCTCAGTGAAGAAATAATCTGCTTAACTTCCTGCTTTCAGTTTTTTGGATCTATGCCCATTTTATTTCCTTTATAGATCAAATCCTAGCTACCTATCAGGCCCACCTAATTTTGACTTACTTGCATTTTGTTGGTTTGTTTTTTCAAGACAAGGTGTTGCTATGTATCCCAGGCTGTACCAGAACTTACTATGCAGACCATGCTGGCTTTGGACTCCCATTGAAGCAGACTCCCAAAGAAAGACCCCCTTCTTTTCTTAGATAAGCCAATAGTTCTTTATTAAAATACTATTTGTTCTATTAAAGCACTGTTTGTTCAATGGAAGTTTGCTTAATTTGTTACAAATAATATGTGTCTAAATCACTTTGGTTTCTTACAAAGGACCTACTGGATTCTGCTAATAACAGAACTGTTTCAACCTAATAGAACTGCTTACTACATACAATGTACATCTCTTTGTTCCAGCCTGGGAGAATCTAAATCTTCTCTTATAAATTGCAAGGGATAACTTACCCCCTGACCACCCTCTACCAGCCCTATACCTTGCTTTATCTGTTCTCATGACATTATCACTTTTGTAAGCCCTCCCCCGCTCAGGGACCCTGTAAACATCTAAGCTTCCTTTGTCCGTGTCTCAGCCTTTGGAAAGGATTCCTCTGGGTCACACACTGGTAAGCCTGCAGCATGCACTGTGGCATCCAATCCCGTCAGATCTCAGAATCTAAGCATAGTTGGGCCCGGTTAGTAATTGGATGGGAGATAGCCTGGAAACACCAGGTGCTGTAGGCTTGGGAGACGGACCCAACAATCCACTCCCCAAAACAACAGTGTTTCGTCTGTTGTACATAGGGTCACTGTGAGTTGGACCCCTACTTAACGACACCCAACACCAACAACATGCACAGGTATAATAAAACTCTCCTGAACTTGCCTCTGGTCTCTCCAGCCTCATTTGTCCTGTAACACCATCAATCCTCCTCGAACTCAATTGATTGTTCTGCCTCGGCTTCCTGAGTACTGGGATTATAGGCATGTGCCACCACACCTGGCTCTTACTGGAAAGTTTTCTCCTTCTCCCTACAATCAATATTATCCCTATTCCCTTAAACCTAAAGCTCTTGCAGCCCAGATTTTAAAATAACACATCATATAATGATTTCCAACGATTTCTTATTCCATACAGTTTTTTCTTGCACAGTAATAGTTACATTTTCGTTTCTGTGAGTGTACATAAACTATATTAAATATTTTACCACACCACCTTTAGAAGTCATCAAAGTGCTAAAAAAATGGCATGCATTTCATTAATTTATTAGTTAATTCTTTTGATTGCTGATTTATTCACATTATAATTATTTGTGGTGCTATCCCTCTTTCTCCATTTTTTCTTTTACTAAAACATTATACATGTAGGAAGCACAATAGTTGAAAAATATATTTGTCATATTTTTCCTTAAAACCTACAAGTAGGTCTGCAGATGCAGCTCAGTCATAGAACATTGCCTACCATGTGCAAGGCCCTGGGCTTGATCCTTAGCACTGAAAAATAAAAACAAAACTACTGTAAGACCATGAAATTTTGACATAAGAAAAAGAAAATTATTGATAGAGTATTTTGAAAGCTTAAAATAATACTTTCCTCATTGAAAATCAATTCATTGCTACAAATCTAAAATGATATGAATGATATGTCAGATAACTGAAGAAAAATATGCATGTAAAAGTCAATGTCAGTGAATTTAGAAAAAAGATGATAAGTTGGAACTTACTAAAATTAAGAACTTAATGCCTTGCAGAAAGACCAGTTACAGACTTGGGAAAGATATTTGCAAAATATGTATCTCATGAAGGCTTTATATCCAAAATATGCAAAGAAAACTTAAAATTCAACAATAAGAAAACAAATCAATTTTAAAATGGGCAAAATATCTGAATTGGCAACTTATTAAAGAAGCCATAAATATAAAAAGTAAATAATGTAAATATGCTTAATGTCTTTGTGCGTGCGTGCATGTGTGTGTGTGTGTGTGTGTGTGTTCTTTTGTTTTATAGTACTAGGAGTTGAATCCAGACCCTTGATAATGCTAGGCAACTCCTCTACCACTGAGCCACACACCCCTGTTCCTTTTTTATTTTTTATTTCGAGAGAGGATCTCACTAAGCTGTGTAAGCTGCCTCTGACCTCGAACTCACGATCCTCCTGTTTCAACCTCCTGAGTCACTGGGATCACAGGTGTGCATATGGCTCCTAGGTACCATGTCACTTTTTTTTTTACAATTTTGGATTGCAAATCAAAACAACAAGGAAATACCACCACACACATACACAATAACTGAGTGAAAAGTTTTGAAGATAGCAGTGATGGCTGTATAACACCTTAAATATATTTAGTTATTCTGTAAAGGTACACCTTAAAATAGTTACAATGGTAAGTCCTATGTTAAATGTAATTTACCACAATAAAAAAGCTAAACATTACATGATTCTGTTTATATAAGATTTATGAAATAACATAATTATAAAGATAGAGAACAGATTAGTGTTTGCTAGGGGATGGGGATATAATGAAGAGGATGTGAGTGTGTTTATAAAGGAGTAACACGTGAGAGTCTTTTGGTGATGGAACAGTTAAGTATCTTGATTACAATAGTTGTTACACAAAGCTATATATAGGATGAAGCTTCATAGACACAAATATATGTGTACATACAACTGGTGAAATCAGAATAAGCATAAGATTACAGAGAAGCAAATTTTCTGATTGCTGTTGTTGTTGTGTGCTGTCAAGTCGGTATCCAACTCATAGCAACCCTCATAGGGTTTTCAATGGCTGACTGTTTTGGGATTGCCTTGGGAGTGGATTGCCAGGTCCTTCTCCCATTTTTGTGGTGCTGGGAATCGAACTCGGGACCTCAGAGACTGCAGCGCAGCGCTCTACCAACTGAGCTAAATCCCAGCCCAAATTTTCTGATATTGTACTAATTTTCATAACATATTAATAATACTGGATGAGTATGGGGAAAATGTACAGAACTCCTCTGTACATTTCTTTGCCTTTTCTAGTAAATCCACAATAATTTAGAACAAAAAGTTTTTGTAGAAGAGGGAGATACAAGGAAGTATTGATTATATTTATGGGCTAGCATTATTCAGAACTGAAAATGAGTCACTTGGATATTCACAAATATGGTCTTCAAAATTACTACAAGATATATCTATCCATACTTCAATCTCATATGAAACATCTGTATATATTCTCACTTAAATATCAGTATATAAACCCTGTGTGTTTATGATTCGATACTACAGAAATAAACGCAAACTAGATGGGTTTTAGCTAATTAATAGAGATTAATTTATAGGTTGAATTTCTTCTATATATATAAGAAAGCAACTATGACAAGATAAACTCAAATTAAATTTCTTCTGTTTTGTATAAAATATCACAATAGAAATCTATTATTTCATTATCCATTAAAACAATTATTTTTTAGTCCTCAGGTACTATATTTATCTCTTTTTTCAGATTTGTGTTTCTGTTTTTTGAGGACTGTGGGACAATAGGGTCTGAGCTGGCATTGCTATGCAGAAATTCAAACCATTATTGTATCCCCTTTACTGAAATGTGGGGTTAGGAGAGCAAAGTAATAAAAAAAATCTTGGGTAAAATCTGGCTCTTTGTGGGCTTGCAGAGCAGCCCCTTCTCTGGCAGCAAGTTGGACTGCTCTCATGGCATTCTGGCTGCTTTGGACACTTCATCATTACTCTGAGAACATTTGAACAGCTGCACTACAGAACCACTACAACCACAACTCCTACTTCAGGAGGTCTTGCCACAGTCATGACCACTCCACACAACCTGAACTGGATTTGGAAGACATCACTCCAAATCAAGTTTAGTGAACTCTTGATGATCCTGCTTATCCTGCAACTATTTTCACTAAGGCCAGTGAGGAAGCACTTCCTCTGATGGTTCTGCAGAAATCCTGTGATTAGTACAAGGCCTATGATTGGTCCTTGTAGTGTGGTTGGCAGAATTGAAAGCTGTGATGTGATTGGTGCAAATACAATCCTTCATTTGCATGACATACGCATGTCACATACCTCTCCCTGGCTACATAACCAGGCTGCTCAGCTCACATTTTGAGTAAGCCAGGAGGCACTGTCCTGTACTGTTCCTGGTGTGGTAACACTGCTGTTGTTATGTGCCATTAAGTTAGGTCTGACTCATAGCAACCCTATACACAGCAGAATGAAACACTTCTTCATTCTGTGCCAGGCATGCGATCTTATTTATGTTTAAGCCCATTGTTGCAGACACTGTGTCAAACCCTCTAGTGGACGGTTTTCCTTTTTTGTTGTTGTTGCTCTGCCACTCTCCCAAACATGATGTCCTTTTCTGGGGATTGGTCCCTCCTGACTACATGTCCAAAATACATAAGACACAGACTAGTCATCCTTGCTTCTAAGGAGCACTCTGGTTACCTTTCTAAGACAGATCTGTTGGTTCTTTTAGCAGTCCATGGTATATTCAGTATTTGTCTTAAGCACCATAATTCAAAAGCATCAGTTCTTCTCCTATCTCCCTTGCTCAATGTCCAGTTTTCACAACCATATGATGCGACTGAAAATACCAGGGCATGAATCAGGTGCACCTACACCTTCAGTGTGACCTCTCTACTTTTCAGTACTTTAAAGAGGTCTTTTGCAACAGCTATTTCTAATGCAATGATTCTTTTGATTTCTTCACTGCTGCTTCAACAGTTGTTCATTATAGAAACAAATAAAGTAAAATCTTGGACAATCTCATTTTTCTTCATTTATCATGAAGTTGCATACTGATCCGATTGTAAGGACTTTTGTTGTTGAGTCGTAATCCATACTGAAAGCTATGTTCTTTGATCTTCATCAGTAAATGTTTCAAATCCTCTTAACTTTCAGCAAGCAGAGTTGTATCATTTGCATAATGCATGTTGTTAATGAGTCTTCCTCCAATTCTGATGCTGTATTCTTCTTCATAAAGTCCAGCTTCTTGGATGATTTGCTCAGCATAGAAATTGAAGAGGTATGGTGAAAGCATACAGCCCTGATTCACACCTTTCTCAACTTTAAACCAAGCAGTGTTTCCTTGTTCTGTTTGAATGACTGCCTCCTGGTCCGCGTACAGATTCCTCAGAGTACAATTAGGTGCTCTGGTATTCCCATTCTTCGCAGTGTTATCCATAATTTGTTATGATCCACACAGTCAAATGCCTTTGCATAGTCGATAAAATATAAATAGACATCTCTCTGGTATCCATGGGAGAAGAGCCTGGCAATCCACTCCCAAGGCAATCCCGAAGCACTCAGCCATTGAAAACCCTATGAGGGTCGCTATGAATCAGATACCGACTCAATGGCACCTAACAACAACAACTCTGGTATCCTCTGCTTTTGGCTAATATCCATCTGACATCAGCAAGGATGTCCATGATTCCCTGCCCTCTTCTGAATCCAGCTTGATTTTCTGGCAGTTCCCTGTCTATATACTGCTACAGTGACTTTTGAATGATCTTTAGTAAAAATCGTTTCCACATTCAGTTGAATCCCTTTTCTTGGGAGTAGGCACAATTATGGATCTCTTCCAGTCAGTTGGCCACGTAGCTGTTTTCCAAATCTCTTGGCATAAACACTTTAGCACCTCCAGTGCTGCATCTATTTGGTGAAACATCACTATTAGTATTCCATCAATTCCTGGAGCCTTGTGTTTTGCCAGTTCATTCAAGGCAGCTTCCACTTCATCCTTCAATACCATTGGTTCCTGATCATATGCAGCCTCTTGAAATGGTTGATCATTCACCAATTCGTTTTTGTATAATGACTGTATATTCCTTCCATCTTCTTTTGATGTTTCCTGCATCATTTAGTATTTTCCCCATAGGATCTTTCTACTATTGCCACTTGAGGCTTGAATTTTTTCTTCAATTCCTTAAGCTTGAGAAAAACAGAGTGTGTTCTTCCCTTTTGGTTTTATGTCTCCAGCTCTTTGCACATCATTACAATATTTGCTTTTGTCTTCTGGTGCTGCCCTTTGAAATCTTCTGTTTACTTCCTTAACTCCATCATGCCTTCCTTTTACCTTAGCTGCTTGACTTTCAAGGGCAAGTTTCAGAGCCTCTTTTGACATATATTTTGGTCTTTTTTCTTCCTATATTTTTAATAACCTTTTGCTTTCCTCATGAATGATGTCTTTGATGTCATGTCACAATTCATCTGGCCTTCTGTCATTCATGTCTAATGCATTAAACCTGTTCTTGAGGTGGTCTCTGAACTCCCATGGGATATACTCAAGCTCATACCTTGGCTCTCATACACTTGTTCTAATTTTCTTCAATTTCAGTTTGAAGTTGTATATAAGCAGTTGATGGTCTGATCCACAATCAGCACCTGGTCTCATTCTGACATTCCCCAAACCGTCATCCATTGAAAACCTTATGAATAACAGAGAAGCACTGACATAATGCCGGGCATGACACAGTGTCGGGGAGTGTTTCCTTCTGTTGTGCATAGGGTTGCTATGAGGGGGACCTGACTTGACAGCGCCTAACATTAACAACAAACAAGAATCAATAAAACACAATAGAATCAATAAGCCAATGTTTATCTTTTTCTCCATTGAGGATATCAATTTTGAAACACTGTTTTAACTTCTTCATTCTTATCTTGTTTTGAGCTGTGAGATTCTTAATGGCAGATAAATACCATTTGTATACCAAGTGTTCTCCAAAATGTTTGAAAATATGGTTGATGAATGAAAAATTATTGCATTTTCAGAGTAATATTGCATTGGAAGCTTTTAACAGGAATTATTGCTGAAGGGTAAGGGTAAAACAAACAAACAAACAAAAAGCCATGGTAGAGAACAGTTCTCTTAGGTACTCACAATAAATCCCTGCTCAACAAAATACCTTCCGGCAGGGAGGGGATGATTATTCCAGTTATGTGGAAAAGTCTGAGATTTGACATGGAAATGATAATGTTGCATAAATCCCCAGGGCTGCTGAGTAGATCTCAGAGGCAACTGTAAAGCAAATGGGAGACCCAGGTAATAGCAGTTGATTTACTTAACTCTCTCCAGTAATCAATCCTTAATTGACTGTGTCTCTTCTAAGATAACCCTAGAGATTGCTCCATTTTGTGAACTACTAGGAAACTCATTTGAAACTTTTTAATAGCTGCATGTGTTATAAGGAAATGTGTTGGTAAGTTCTACCCTTCAAGAGCTGAGTCCTTGTGGACATGGAAAAAACAAGCTTGTCATTATCGGTAGTTCTGTTCTAATAATCTTTATAATGAGATCTCTGGGGTCTCATTCTCTCAAACTTCCAAAAAGAACTGTAGAAGTTGAAAATTGCTCTCCTGCCTGCTCTAGTTTTAAATATTACCCACTGACCTCATCCTCCAGAATCCCTTAAGATTTTCCACAGTTATCCAGAGAAAATCACATGAGAAAATGGAGCCATATTTTGGTTTTACAAGAAAGTGGGGATGGTCCAAGCAAAACTACTTTAACCAATAAATCCAAACGTTTTTCATTCTTCAGTCTTCCAATTTACAATTCCATCTCTTCTTTCCCATTCACTTCAGAACTTAACTGCCAGGATACATAAGTCCATTATTTAATGAATTCATTGGCTGATTATATTTTCTTTTCACTAGAAAATAGGGAAAATGGGAAAAGATGACTCAAACCACTGCATTTTCTTCTCAGTTACTGAGATTTGTTAATTTTAGGCTCACACACACCAAAAAAAAAAAAAAAAAAAAAAAAAAACACCAAAATATTTAAAGATAGAAAGCAATGTACTGAAAATATTTGGTCTGCTTCCAAACTTATTCATACTATTACCTTGAAAAATGGCAAGAAGAAAAATTTCTTTCTTCACCCTCTTTTTTTTTTTTTTTTCTTTCTTTCTTTTTTCAGTGCTGGACGTTTGAACCCAGGACCTTATGCCTGCTGGGCAAGGACTCTACCACTGAGCTGCAGTCCCAGCCCATTTTCTACTTTTTATTTTGAGACAAGGTCTCATTCAGTTATGCAGGCTGCTTCTGGCCTCTAATTCACAATCCTCCTGCCTCCACCGACTGGGTCGCTGAGATTACAGGCATGTACCACCCTGCCCAGCTTAGTTTTAGTTTTTTGAGGAACAGTCAGACTGTCTTCCATCATAGCTGTACTAATTCACATCCCCACCAACAGGGCGTAAGAGCTCTTTTTTCTCCATATCCTCACCAGCAACAAACTAACTGCTTTAAAAAGACATTATGAACATTGAGATGATAGAGATGTGTTAATTACATGACAAAGAGTCCAAAGAAATCATCACGAAAACACGCAATAAACAGTTGGTACTCCTGAAACAAATGAAAAAGAGAAACTCTCAGAAAAATAGAAATGATAAGCCGGGAGCTTACAATTTCAGTGTCGATGCTTCGGTCAATTATCGTGAGATGGAGATGTTATATTGGATTATTGAAGTTGGCCATGAGTACTATCACTGGCATTCCCATGAAAGAGAAGGAAAGAAATATTTGGCTATAAAAAAGAAAAAAGTATTGTGAAGATACGAACAGAGATTAGAATGCTGTGGCTATAAATCCAGGAATGTCAGAAGTTACTTGAAGCTAATCAGCTCACTAAGTTTTTGTTGTTGTTGTTCTGCCTGCATAGAAATTGTGGATAGGGATGGAGTTCTTCAAGTGCTGGTCTTTGGCAGTGTCTGTGTCCCTGAGCATTTGACAGCAGTGAGCAGACACCCTACAGAGGGGAGCAGCAGTAGCAAGAAGCACCTCCTAATGGTACAGGGTTATCTAGGCAAAGGAAGTTAAGATTCCTTAGCCCTTCAATTGTTACAGTTCTATGCATGGCCAGGAGGTGGGGACTCCCACGCCCATAAGTGCTACCGCTCTTATGTAGACTGAGGAGGTTGGGATTCCTCAACCCTCCCTCAATAGCAGCTGATGTAGAAGCTTCTTGTTGTTGCTATTAGGTGCCATGGAGCCATGTCCGACTCACAGGGACCCTCATAGGTCACCTGACCATCCCAAGTCAGGAGACTGAAAATCCAGGCACTCATAGAATCTAGTGCTGGCAGACACCTGGAGCACCATCGAGCTCACCTTACCCAATATCCATGGTAGACTGTGTGGTCACTCCGCCTCTGCCAGGATGTGACCATTAATGTTGTTGTTGTTAGGTGCCAGCGAGTCAGTACCCAACCCATCGCGACTCTGCCTACAACAGGCGAAACACTATCATCAGTGTGTCTCTGCTGTTCATAGGGTTTTCAATGGTGGACTGATTTTTGGGAGTGGGTTGCTGGGTCCTTCTCCCAAGCCTACAGCCCTGGTATTTCCAGGCAGTCTCCCATCCAAGGACTAACCAGGGCCGACCCTGCTTAGCTTCCGAGGTCTGATGGGATCGGATGCCACAGGGCTGCGGCTGCAGGCTGACCATTAATAGGGAGCTGAATATGCAAGAAGCACTCCAGGAAAAAGGACAAAATGACAGATGCATCTGGAGAGATGACAAAGTGGCAGAAATGGGCATGGTGAAGGGGAGCTCTTCGGGGGAGAGGAGTTCATGTGTGGATACGATGAGTTGGAAATGATGTGAGGAGCTGCAAAGAGAGCTGGCCTGTGGACCGGCAAAGCTCTCCCCTGAGAGATTAGATCCTGTGGGGAAATGGAGCTTTGGGGGCCCACGTTACATGGGAATTAACTTTAAAATCAAGAAAAAATACAAGAGGTGTGCCTAGTGAGAGACAGAAACTTCAGGTTTGAGAGATGAGGAAATGACTTGCTGTGTTTGATGAGAATATCTAAATTGTGCTCCAAAAAGTCTCCTGTTTTAAAGGGGTTTTCTTTTCTCTATAAGTGTTGCTAGGTGCCATTGAGTCAGGTCCGACTCATAGTGACCCTACTTACAACAAAACGAAACCCTACCAGATACTGTCCTGTGCATGGTATTATGTCAGTGCTTCTCTGGTGTCCACTGGGTTTTCAATGGCTGATTGTTTCAGGATTCTTTCAGGAATGGGCTGCCAGGTCCTTCTTCCATGTTTTGTGGTGCTGGGGATTGAACTCAGGGCCTCAGAGAGTACAGAACAGCACTCTCTACCAACTGAGCTAAATCCCCCTTCTCTATATAGAAAGTCAATATTAAAAAAAAAAAATCTGCTTTGTAAGGACGTAAGGTTTGTTGTTGTTGCTGCTGTTATTGTTAGGTGCCATGAAGTTGGTCCAACTCATAGCGACCTTCATAGGGTTTTCACTGGGTGATTGCTCTGGAATTGTCTAGGGAACAGACTGCTACATCCTTCTCCCATATGGTTTCTAGGCACAAACAAAAAAATCAGAGAAAATGTGAAATATATAACAAAGTCCATTTGCTTAGAATGCAATGAAATCCACAACACGGTAGTGAGAGATACCTGACCGAACTATTTCCATTTCTACATTTCATTCATTTCCTTTATGAAAGTCACATTCAGAATTTTAAAAATGAACCCTCCCCTGAGTATTCTTAAGATATCATTGGTAAGTGAAACAGTAATCTCAGCAAAATTCAATCTTGGTGTCAGAAAGCAGAATCTCAGGTTGTTTGGCCGAATTCCAATTTGATATCAAAGATCCAATATTTACTAGCATTTATTTATTTATTTATTTTGTGTGTGTGTGGTACTGGGGGTTGATCCCGGGGCCTCACACCTGCATGCTTTGCAAGTGCTGGACCACTGAGCTGCACTCCCAGCCCTTTTATTTTTTTCCTTACTTTCAAAGACAGGGTCTTGCTAAGTTACGCAGACTTCCTCTGGTCTTGAACTTGCGATCCTCTTGGCTCCACCTCCCAAGCCGCTGGGATTACAGGCCTGAGCCACCACGCCCAGCTACTAGCATTTATTTCTAATGAGAACATAGACACCATTAATGGCTTAGGATATTATGTTTGGGTCTGATGAACTGTCATGTGGTTTCAGCATTTGGTAAAATTCAATTTCAGATAGGAATAGAATATTCACTAGGAGAAAGCCCAACATTCAACAACCTCTGAGAAGCTGTACACTGATATAGACCTCAGTTAAAAATGCTGTAATAAGTTACATGGGCTTTCCTACTAAGTATTGGCTAATTTTAAAGCATGTTAACATTTACATACCTTAGTCTTTGCTGAGAAAATTGAGATTCTGCATTATAGTATAAAGTGAACGTGCAATGGCCACTTTATTTATAAAACATTTTACCAGGAGACAAGTCCTTAGCTATGTTAGTAACTTCAGGAGTACCCATACAGACTCTATGAGAGACCGTAGTCTTCTATGGCTCTTAAGTAAACACAGCTTTGTCCAGCTGATAATCAGTGGGCTGGTTAGTCATTGCCAAGATTGAAGAATTAGATCAAACCTCTGTGGCAGATATAGACCATAACTCGATGTGAACACAGTTTTCTCTAACTCTAACAAATACCATTTCCCATGATAAACACCCATGGTCCCAAGGTGGATCAATTAACAAGAAACATAAATCTTTCAATGGTATCCCAAAGACTTTATCAAAACAGACTGATAAACTCATTTTTAAAAATGACAACATACAAAATAAGTATTTAATTAAAATTGTGGAAAAGAATATGTAAATGTTCTGGTCTTCCTAAGCAAAAGATAAGGGCTAATTCCACGCTCCTGGGATTTAGCTCAGTGGATAGAGCGCTGCGCTCCAGTCTCTGAGGACCCCAGTTCAATTCCCAACACCGCAAAAATGGGAGAAGGGCCTGGCAATCCACTCCCAAGGCAATCCCAAAGCACTCTGCCATTGAAAACCCTATGAGGGTCACTATGAGTCGGATACCGACGGCATTTAACAACAATTCCATGCTCAAAAATCTCAAAAGCAACAGGGTCCTCTCAAGTCCCTGCTACTGAAGTTTGAGCCGCCCAACTTTATCTTAATTTTAATCAAGGCTGAAGACACGTGAGGCTGGTAATTTTCTTGTTCTACTTCATGATGCAGAGAAGTTTCTTCGGATGTGAATTCCATTAGCCTATTCCAGCTCTTCAGCTAAGTCTCAGGGGACATTTTCTAACAAAAAGAGTTGTTCAAAGAAAAAAAAAAAAAAGAATAGGCCACTTCAGAAGGTGACGAGTTTACTACACTAGAAGTGACTTCTGGAAGGTTGGGGAGGGGTTGTCTAATGTGTTGTCCGGCTAGAAGATTCAGGAAGTGCCAGCCCAAGGGTGCCATGGAAACAGAGCTACCCGAGCGTGACCCTGGCCTTGCTTCCACGTTAGTAACAGGAATCCTTCCGCCATGGCGCCTCATCCTTACACGCCATTTTGGAACTGAATTCATGGAAAGAGTGGTTGCATATTTCTTATCCCCCTAGTTCACAGTAAAGTTCACAGGCAAAGTGTCCTTTTGACCAAAGAGCTAAGCTGGACTTTTCCTACTTTAGCCTTCCTCCCAACTCCAGCCTTACCCACTCCTCCCAATGGACCCTCTTGCTTCCGAATTTTGGTGCCACCCAAGTTTCGTACTGGAGAAATACTTAGAAGAGGCGAGGTCCTGTGCTCCTCAGCCGCCAGCTTTCCCCTATAACCCAACTTCCTGCTGCAGGAAAGCCTGATCCAAAGCCTGCCTGCCCTCCATCTTCAATTTCAGACTTAGCTGGAGAACAGGAAGTTGCGGGACCTAGTTCCGGGCTGGGGTGGAGAAAGGATGCCTTTGTCTTGTTCTTTCCCACTTGTTCCACAGCTGGAGAGCGTGCTGAGAAAGCAGGTGCTGGGCAGCCTCTAAGGAGGCTTGAGACCTTCTTATTGGCCATTGCAAAGATGTAGAGAAAAAGATGTTTCCAAGAACTGCAAGATAAGAGGAACTGGTCCAAGGTAACTAGGAAAGATTAGCTAAAGTAGGCTTCCACGCATACCTTGTGCGGCCTTTTTCCCCCACCTGGGTCTCCAAGGGCAGCAGCTGCTAAAATCAAGTGTAGGACATCAAGCAAGGTGACTCAGGGAGAGTACCATGTAGGGAAAGTACCTGCATGTCGCCCACACACCCTCCACCGCCTCCTCACACAGCTCACCCTCTTTTAGCTTTCTGTTTTGCTTTTAAGATCCTGGAAAGACTTCTATGTCATTTGACTCAGACTGTTATTATTACCATTTACAGATGAGAAATATTCCTACATTCCTGCCTAATTCTATCAAGGTATGGATTTAAAATATGGTCTGCGCCCTTTGAGAAACTTGTCTCCTTAAGAATTTTGTGCCACGTTTCTTCCTTTTGCCCCTCCAGACTCCTCTCCCTGCTTCTCCACCCTGCCAGGGGCACCACAAGATGGGCCTGAGTGGCCATGGTGGCCCTTTGGCATTTGGGCAGGTTCAGCCAATGAGGATCTTAGAGGAGACCGTGGAGGACATCGGTCCCTGCCCAGCTGTTCTGATGCTATCTGCACCACAGTGTTCCAGCTCTTCTCTATTTGGCCCCCTTTTTTCTCTCCTCTGCTCTGGTTTCTGGGCGAGGAGGGATAAAAGCATCCTTATCACAGGGCAGGAGTACATGGTGTCTTCCTTTGTGGCTCCACACTCCCTGTCCACATCTTTATGAAGAGGTCCCTTTTCTAAACCCTGCTCCTACATCCTCATTTGAATCGATCATCTGTTTTCTGCTGGGACCCTGAAACGCATACCAATATCACATGAAACAGACAACTAGCCAGGCACCACAGTGCATGGGTAAAATCCCAGGTTCTCAGGAGGCTGAGGCAGGAGGATCATGAGCTCAAGGCCAGAGGGAGACTATGCAATTTACTGAGACCCTGTCTCAAAAGTGAAAAGGGACTGGAGTGCAGCTCAGTTGTACAGCATTTGCATAGCCTGTGTGAAGCCCTGGACTCAACTTTCCAGTACTGGAGGAAGCAAAAAAGACAACTGCATAAGAGAAAAGAATATATTAATGTGTGGTGTCACTGATGGACTGGGATTTAGCTCAGTTGGTAGAGCGCTGCTCTGTAGTCTCTGAGGTCCCGAGTTCAATTCCCAGTGCTGCAAAATGGGAGAAGAATGTGGCAACCCACTCCCAAGGCAATCCCGAAACAGTCAGCCATTGAAAACCCTGTGAGGGTTGCTATGAGTCAGACTCGATTCGACGGCACCTAACAACAACAAATGTTACTGAGAAGCACTGTAGTTTCCAGTGATAAAACAGTGGGTGAAGAAACTTGCTGAAAGATCCCAACCAACCTCAAGGGCCACCTGTATGAGGCAGAATGGACACGTAATTCACCACCAGGCCAGATCCTACGCCCCTCAAGCCTTCTTGTAGGAGCTATACATGTAATAATAAGAGTCTTTGGCTTTTCTGTTTCTTGACTTTGGCGTTTTCTTTTAGAATGGACCCCATACATAGATGGCGGGCAGCATTAGAGGTCATTACCACAGGAAGCAGGAAGCCAGGTGCTTTCTTCCCTGGGCAGAGGGTGTCTTGAAGGCCTCATCTGCCTGAGATAAGGGTATCCAAGGAAGGAGGCAGGCCTAGAAAGCAAACATAGCAGATGGGTCTGCTCTGCCCACCCTCAATGTCTTTTGTATGCCTGGCCTGGCTGGTGTCAAACAGACAGACTAGGAGCCATCGCGGGAGCAACCTAAAGGCTCAGCCTTTGCGCTGCGTCAACACAGTGCAATGTTCAGGATAACGGTGCAACTGTGGGGAAATCTGGGGAGATGTTTCCCATACAGAGGTAAATGAATAAAGTAGAGTATCAGGTAGTATACTGAGATATGAGTGCGCTACATCTCAATGCCCTAATTCCAAGTGCCATTTTGGTCATTTTGACTTCAGGAAAGAGCCAGGGGTCTCATCGTGCCATATCCGCTGAATAAGGTGGATGAGGACGCACCGTGATGTTTTTACTTGACAGAAATTGCCGTACCAGAAGCGACGTGCGACATGGAGCATTGTCACGATGGGGGATGAAACTAAGGACGCTCACGAAAAAGGACTTCCAGAACCGCTTCAGAAGTGGCAAGGGTGGGTTAACTGTGGTGGAAGCCAGGGGGAGTATTTTGAGGGTAACTAATGGCAATGTGCCTTTTACTGTGATACATTTTTGTGACTAAAATATTTACCATACTTACTGATCACACCTCATATGCCATGGTTATAGCTCTGGAAAATGCATATGGGTTTTTTGTTTGTTTGTTTGTTTTGCCTTTTATGTCTCTGCTGGAAGAGAGACTCCTCCCTGGGTCACTTGCTGAGCACAGTTGGCTGTTCCTCATGGTAGGCCATCTCTCAGGGATGTTTGTGCAGCTCGTTGCCCAGAGAGATGATGTAATGCTCATGGAATGGAATAAGAATTATGTCTGTCTTGGTAACCACCGGGATGGGATTTAGCTCAGTTGGTACAGCACCCCTCTGCCCCTCGCCCCTGACTTTCTGGACAAAGACCACTCTTCCTTACTGGTCACTAGAAAGTGGTGGATTCCGGAAGTTCCACGTTCCACTGCATGCACTGCATCTGTCTAAGACCATTGCATCATCTGCCTGGGCACTGGAGACAAAAGGAATAGACCCAAACCTACAGGTGGATGAGCTGCTTACTGTGTGGGGAGTAACAGTGTCCTTCATGTTGGACCTGGGACTCATATCTTCTGCCAGCATCCACGAAACAGTAGCAGACTGACTGACTGCCAGCTTGTGAGGAAGGTAAAATCAAATTCCAACCAAGTCCTTGAGAGGATCGCAAAACCAATTTGAAATTCTTTGGTATTTTCCCACCAGACTATAGATTTTATTGAATAAGAATTATGTCTGTCTAGGCCACCACCGGGATGGGGCTTAGCTCAGTTGGTAGAGCGCCTCTCTGCATTCTCTGAGGTCCCTGGTTCGATTCCTAGCACTGCAAAAATTGGAGGAGGACATGGCAATCCACTCCTGAGGCAATCCTGAAACAATCAGCCATTGAAAACCCTATGAGGGTTGCTAACGAGTCAAACACGACTCCATAGCCCCTAACAACAACAACTATTTGACAGCCTACAGACATACCACTGTGGCATCTGATCCCATCAGATCTCAGAAGCTAAGCAGGGTCAGGCCTGGTTAGTAGTTGGATAAGAGACTCCCAGGGAACACCAGGTGCTGTAGGCTTGGGAGAAGGACCCTGAAACCCACTCCCAAAAGCAATTCCCCACTGAAAACCCTATGAATAGCAGAGAAGCACCAACAATACTGTTGTACATAGGGTCAATATGAGACAGACACCCACTTGAAGGCACCTAACAAAAACAATAACAACAGCAACTATTTGAAAGGCACTGTGACTAGGTGCCAAGAAGACAAAAACGAACAAGTAGTTCACAATCTCTAGAGAAGGCGCGTATGAATTATCATGTAATTTGTGCCATAATTGATCACCCCACACAAACGAGCAATACACCGCTTGGCGAGCCCAAGAGGGCTTCCCAAAGGAGAGAGCCCTTGAGCTGAGAACTTTGTCCGAATTCAGTTCACAGATATTTGATGACTCTTCCTTCCATTTCTGGGCAGCTGACTCAAAAGGCAGTCAGCTCATGCGGGTGAAACCAGTTCGTCCCTTGCTTTTGAGTGTCCTCTAGAGGGCGCCAGAGGACTGAGACAAGCCAGGCTTTTGGCAACCTGTTTTACAAACCAGGCCAAGGTCAAGGTCTCATTTCAGGGTTGTCCTTAACTCTCAAATCATTGCATATCTGTTGGCAGCAATCCGAGAAATGGGATTTTTTTTTTTTCTTTCCAAGCAATTTATTCATTTCCCTTCCTTCGTGTAGAAATGACACCTGAGCTCGCAGATAGTTCATGACGTTGGGTCACAATTCCAGACTTTAAAAAATTTAATACTAAGGACTTCAAGAAGGCCTTTTCCTCGTTTGGAAGCTGGTTCACATCAGCTTGGTCGCAGCTCTGCGGGTGTTTTTGGAAGGACCAAACAAAGCTTGGAGGCCTGTCTCTAAATTCTTGTTATTTCAGAATTTAGTTCATCTCTTCCCTCCCTTGGTGTGGTTCAGGGAAAGGTGGTTTGAAATGAAGGGGCCCCGTGCCAAAATGACATTGAAAATAGACCCGCCAGCCCTGCCCTCGTCCACCATTTGGGGGCTGGTTCCCAGGCTGACAGAATTGCAGCTCCACAGATGACTAAGAATGTAAATGTGTCACAGAAAATCCTTTGTGGTCCATAAATTGGATGGGTCACATGTGAGGTGTGGTTGGTTGTCACGGAGTTTCTAAGAGTAAAAGAGAGAAAGCGAAACAGTACATCTTGTTCTCTGAAGCTCGGGGGCTGGCTTTAAATTTCGTTTCCACAGAAAGCTTCAGAAACAACCCCGGCCCTGTGACAATGGCTGAAATTAGAAATAAGTTAAATGGCATCTTTGACCTTGAAGGCCAGTGTCCGTTCCTCAGGCGCCCCCTTGTGACCTAGGAGGAGGGAAGGAAGCTTTGGTTTGGCGGCAGCTCCCTGGAGGGAGCCTGTGGAATATTCCAGAAGAGTGACTACTTTGCCACTCTTCTCTGTGGAGGCCCTTGATGCCGTGGGCCACACCTTCCCTCCTGGAATCTGCTGTCTTTGCTCCTGTGACTGGTTCCCTCAGTTCTTCCCTGCCTCGATTACTCTCTGCCACCTTCGTTGACTCTTCCTGTGCTGGACTCAGTTAAGCCTCCCCCAAGACTTTCTGGTGGAGTCACTGCTCCATGCCACAAGGAACTTGGCTCCCACTGATCTTGACCTCATCACACATTGCAGTGGGCCACAGCCCTCAGTATCCAAGGAGTTCCCAACTGCACGCCAGGGTCCCTGAGCTCTCTGGAACCACTATCCTTTTACAGATACTAGTCTTAGTTTTTTGGTTTGTTTGTTGCAGAGCTGAGGATTGAACCCAGACAACTCACTTCTGTCCCAAAGGCAGGCATGAACATGTCTACCCACATAATTTAGGGGTGAGGGGTCTCATCATCCTCTTGGATGGTGGCCAGGGCAGCTACTTATAAGAATGTATTAAGTGAACATTTCTGCTGTGGGTTCTGCATTCCTGTTATATATTGTTGTTGATAGGTGCTGTCGAGTGGGTATCCGACTCATAGCGACCCTCATAGGGTTTTCAATGGCTGACTGTTTCGGGATTGCCTTGGGAGTGGATTGCCAGGCCCTTCTCCCATTTTTGCAGTGCTGGGAATTGAACTCGGGTCCTCAGAGACTGCAGCACAGCGCTCTACCCACTGAGCTAAATCCCAGCCCTTCCTGTTATATAGAATGATAAAAATGTGCTGAACAAAGAACTTTAACTTCAGGGCTCAATTCTTGTGTGAAACAAGTGACTTGTCATGCAATTTGACATGAATCTTGTCTGGGGAAGGAAAGGAGATCTCCCAATGCAAGGATAAGGGGCTGAGTGCAGGATGCAGTGGCGCACGCCTGTAATCCCAGTGGCTTGGGAGGCGGAGGCAGGAGGATCACAAGTCTGAGACCAGAGGCAGTCTGCATAACTTAGCGAGACCCTGTCTCAAAAAGTAAAAAAATGGGCTGGAAGCACAGCTCAGTGGTTCCGCACTTGCAGAGCATGCAAGCGCAAGGCCCTGGGTTCAACCCCCAGTACCGCAAAAAAATAAAATAAAAGATAAGGGGCTGAGAAGCAGGGCACTCCGTGACCTTGGATCTACAGCTGGGCCTGGGAGAGCAACAAGCCAGGATGTGGGAGGAGGGAAAGACAGAACCCAAGGACCCAAGGTGGGCACGTATCAGTGCTTGGGGAGACAATGTTGGTTGCTTAAGTCAAAGTCAACGTCACGTGTCTAGTGGAGGGGTGTCCCTGTGGGGTCAGGTGGGGCTTAAAAATCTGCTCTTTCTTTCTTTCTTTTCTTTTTTTATGGAGGGTGCCTAAAAGCTAGAAGAGATGGTGGCTCTCGTGTGCTCTAGTTTTAGAATCAGCCTAACCTCATCTCCCAGGGTTGAGGGAAGTGTGGGGGCCTCCAGAACTCAGGAGGTAGAGGCAGGAGGATCCAGAGCTTCAGACTAGGCTGGGCTATGTAGCGAGACCCTGTCTCAAAACAGCAACCCCAACCAAACCTCAGTGCTGCCACT
The DNA here is from genome assembly GCA_007922755.1 of Pedetes capensis. Taxonomy (NCBI): domain Eukaryota; kingdom Metazoa; phylum Chordata; class Mammalia; order Rodentia; family Pedetidae; genus Pedetes; species Pedetes capensis. Next base: position 1,524 of record VMDO01019479.1, on the reverse strand, counting down.
TTCTAGCTCTGTAATCTTGGCAAAATTCTGAGCCTCAGTTTTTTTTAATCTTCGTAAAAATGGGTTTGAAATGGCATCCATAGTTTTAGGGTCATTTATGTGAGGATTGAATGAATGAGCACATGCTTTGTGCTTTGTCATCTGTTGAGGGTGGGTGCCATCAAGTCAGATCCGACTCACAAAGACCCTCTGTACAACAGAAAAAACACTGCCCGACACTGCCACGCACATAACCTTTTTATGTTTGAGCCCACAGTTGCAGCCACTATGTTTCGCCTTTTGAGTGGTGCCAAATCAGCAAAAGGAAGTCCCTGGGGCTTTACTCCACTCCCATCATTAAGGTCGACTCTACTTTGGGGAGACAACTATTCCCCAGTTGGTTTTTGAATGTATTCCACCCTGGAGGGCTCATTTTCCAGCACTGTTATTTGCTGTGGCTTCCAATCCCATCAGATCTCAGAAGCTATACAGGGTCAGGCCTAGTTAGTACTTGGACAGGAGACTGCCAGGGAACACCAGGTGCTGTAGGCTTGGGAGAAGGACCCGGCAACCCACTCCCAAAAATCAGTCAGCCATTGAAAACCCTATGAAGAGCAAAGAAGCAGTAACAATACTGTTTCACCTATTGTACATAGGGTTGCTATGAGTCAGACACCAACTCCATGGCACCGAACAACAACAAATATTTGACAGTGCTTCTCTGCTAGTCATAGGATTTTTGATGCTGAATTGTTTCAGGAGTGGGCTGCCGGATGCTTCTCTCTAGTCTGTCTTAGTCTGGAAGCTCAGCTGAAACCTGTCCACCATGGGTGGCCCTGCTGGTATCTGAAATACCCATGGCATAGCTTTCAGCCTCACAGCACCACGCAAGCCCCCACAGCACAAGCTGACAGCAGCCACGTGGGGGTGAGTTACCTGAGACGTAATAACTACTCCATAAATGTTGCCTGTGGTCTACTGGGGTTATTTGGGTGAAATCATCATCACTGCAGGATGTGATTCCTAAATCAAATTATCGTATTGTCTGAGCTAGCTCTGGAGGTGCGACAGTAACGTGGCTGTGCCAGTTACCGCTACCTTGTGAACTTTACAAGGGCAGCGCCTCGAGGCATTCCCACGCACAAAGGACTCCTCCACAGGGGGTCTGTTCCCTAGAATGATCTTCCAGGTCCCTGAGTGTGCAGAGGTCCCCCGGGCACATTTCAAAAGGAACGTCCCTCGTGTGCACATCTGCTGGGTTTTCCTTCCTCCCTCCGATCTTTGTTTCCTTTTTCTCATCTGACTTTTAACCGCTTAAGCATATTAACAAGGCTGAAAAAATTTCCCCGGTCCTTGCTATTTGCAACATGATTCAGCAGACTTCTGATCGCTCTTTTATTCTGAATACGTGGGTTTTCTTGACATTTTTAGGGACCTAGCTCTATATGTGTCTGTCCTATGTGACTTATTGTGACTCCGGAAATAGACTCATGATTAATTGTAGTGCTGCTTTTTTTTTCTTTTTTCTTTTCTTTTCTTTTCTTT
>VMDO01019478.1:0-39675 GCA_007922755.1 Pedetes capensis | reverse complement strand
TATATATATAGTTGTTGTTAGGTGCCGTCGAGTCGTGTCCGACTCATAGCGACCCCCATAGGGTTTTCAATAGCTGATTTTTTGGGGATTGCCTTGGGAGTGAATTACCACATCCTTCTCTCATTTTTGTGGTGTTGGGAATTGAACCCAGGACCTCAGAGACTGCAGAGCACTGCTCTACCAACTGAGCCAAATCCCAGCCATACATACATACATACATATATATATATATATATATATATATATATATATATATATATATATGGTGCAGCCATAGCCCTGTGGCATCTGATCCCGTCAGATCTCGGAAGCTAAGCAGGGTCGGGCCTGGTTAGTACCTGGAGGGGAGACCGCCTGGGAACACCAGAAGCTGTAGGCTTGGGAGAAGGACCTGGCAACCCCCTCCCAAAAATCGATCTGCCATTGAAAATCCTATGAACAGCAGAGAAGCACTGACAATAGTGTTTCCCCTGTTGTTCAGAGGGTTGCTATGAGTTGGATACCGACTCGACAGCACCTAACAACAACAACAACAACATATATGTGTGTGTGTGTGTGTGTGTGTATATATGTGTGTGTGTGTGTGTATATATATATATATATATATATATATATATATATATGCATGCCAGGCTTTCTATGACCATCTGAGACTACAAAGATTGTCTTAACTTTTGTAGTCTCAGATGATCACAGAAAACTCGGTCCAGGGCAAGCACTGAATGTGTTTTTATTTACTGTACAGTTTGGAAGAACTGACTGGGACTGAAGCTTTAAACTCACACCAATACGCTGACCTACAGTCTTCAGTGGACTTTGGCTTGTTGTTTCCTTTAGGCACTGCTATAGTTTGGATCTGGAATGTCTTCCAAAGGCCAATGTGTTAAAGCCTTAGTCCCAGCTTGGCACTATTGGGAAGCAGTGGAAACTTTAAGAGGTGGGGCCTAGGGGAAGGATATTGGGGGTGTGACCTTGAAAAGGATAATGGCATGCTGGCCTTTTCTTCTCTTTTGCTCCCTGACCATAAGGTAAGCAGCTTTGCTCTACCATGCATTCCTGCCAAGATATGCTGCCTCACCACAGACCCCAACCCAACAGGGCCAACTACTCATGGACTGGAACCTCCAAAACTGTGAGCCAAAAGTAAACCTTTTCTCTTCATGAGTTGTTAAGTATCTCAAGTATTTATTACAGTAATGGAAAGCTAACACATGCCCCATTTATTTATTTACATGTTTGTTTATTTTTCAGTGTGGGGGATCAAACCCAGGGTATCATGCATGCTAGGCAAGTGTTCTCCCGGTGAGCTACATCCCCAGCGCCAGAAGCCCCTTTAGGCACTCAAAGCTGGGAAGTCCCTTCCAAGATGAAAACAAAGGGGCAACCCACAGGTCTGTGATGTTGAAAGCCCTCTATTTTATTGTCACGTACTTTCCTCCTCATTTTACTCTAGTTCTTAAAGGAGGAAGTAGGGACCAAACAAGCCCTGGGCCTGCTCCACTGAGACTCAGGCCTACAGAACCTATGGCTGCCCTCCCAGCCCCACAGGGATGCCTATGAGTGTTCAGGGGCCAGACAGCAGAAAGTATAGTAGCAGGCTCTGCTTTGAGCTGTTCCCATCTGTAGGAGCCATAGGTGGACAGCAAGAAGGTTACTGATGTCTTTCACAGGATTGCTGTGGGAATTAACTGAGATAAGAAATGTGCTAGGTTTGGTGGCCCATGTCTGTAATCCCAGCGACTCAGGAGGAAGAGCCAGGAGGATCACAAGTTTGAGGTCAAAGGCAGCCTGTGTAACTTAGTGAGACCCTAACTCAAAATAGATAAATAAAAAGTGGGTTAGGGGTGTAGCCTAGCGGTACAGTACTTGCAAAGTATGTGCGAGGCCCAAGGTTCAACCCCAAGTACTGAAAAAAACAAAAAACAAAAAACAAAAAAATTAGAAATGCAAGGCTCCTAACACTGCCTCAGTTAACAAGCACTCGAGTTGTTCTATTCCTTCTTCCCCTTTAAAAGGCACATCGTTATAATTAAAAAAGAAGAAAAGAAAAAGCCTGGGCTTTGAAGTCAGAAAACAATTGTGCTTCTTATAAGCTATTCAACTTCAGGAAAGTTGCTTGCCTCTCTTAGCTTCAGCTTTCCAACCTGTAAAATAAAAATAACAATGCCCACCCATAGTTTTAACAAGAAATAAAATAAGTGATAAAAGATGTTAAGGTATACATATATCTAGTGTCTACTTTTGGTACGTAGTAGGGACTTAATAAATATTAGTAGAAGTTAAGAATAATAAATGTAAAGGTCTGAATTTGGATGTAAAAACCCAACAGCATAAGAACAGAACGACAGAGACATAACTGTGCCGTGGGAAGAATCAGAGCTTTAGTTGATTATCTCCTATGGGTAAGCAGCACCTGAGGCATTCATAAAACAAGGGCAAGCAGACCCTACTGTGCCCTGGTTTGGCCACCTCAGGTTAGATCTGAGCACTATTCTTTGAAAATCCAAAATAATAATACATGTGAAGGTCTATTACAAACCATAGAGCTTTTGCATATGTAAGACATTATGAACCACTGAGATAGAGATCGTCCTGATTTCAGAGGTGAGAATAAACAGTACCTCAGACAAGGCTTATAAAAGGCTGATAAAGGCAGAGGGTGCCAACTCCTCTATGTCTCCTGTGAGGAAAACCAAAACTGAGCTAATTTAGGCTCTTTATAAGTTTTGACTCATTTTGAGAAGGTATTGTCTAACAATCAGAGGATGTCCAAACAAGGACTGCTTTGAAGAGTAATGAGCTTCCCTTTATAAGAGGTATTCAGGCAGAGATTAGAGGATAATAGGTCCTAATAGAGAGAATTCAGACATGGAGGATGGGATCAGATAAGCTTTTTTTTTCTTCCCTCAGTGCTGGGGTTCAAACCCTGGGCCTCCAAAAAGTCAGGCAAATTCTTCTACCACTGAGCTATATCCCCTGCCTACAGATAAGTTTTAAGAGCTCTTCTCATCCTGAAGTGTCATGGATATAGGGGCTCTCTCTCTCTCTCTTGATCTCTGTCATCATATAGGAAGGGAAGAATCTAAAATCCTTAATCATTTATCTCAAAGTCATTAAACATTAGCTGCATGCCAGGCACTGTGCTAAGTGCTGAGAAAATAAGCAAAAAGGAGGAAAAGAAATTGAGAGTTGGAGACCAGCCTGGGCTACATAGTGAGACCCTCGCAAAAAAGAAAAAGAAAAAGAAAAGAAAAGGAAGGAATGAAGGAAAGAAGACAGGAAGAGAGGGAGGAAAGGAGAAAGAAAGAAGGAAGAAAAGACTTTGGCTTCTGAGCTCTTGCAGTCTTACTGCATTAACTGCTAAGATAGAGGTCTGCCCAAGTGCTTTGGGCCACATTAGAGGACAACGAAGTGCTTGCAGCAGGGTGAACCTCACCAGAGAGATAAGACTGAAGGTAGGCTTTGAAGAAATCCTCCCAGTAGATGGAAAAGGGAAGTAAGAAAGCAACAGGTGGAAGGGATGAGGTGTGCAAAGCGCTGGAATCATGCAGAAGCAGGGTATGCTTAGGGAAAGATGAGGTATGTGGGGAATGAGACTGAAGAAATAGTTGGGGCTGGATTGTGAAGCACTTAGTGCAATTTATTGAGGACCCTGAATTGACCTTGAGGATCACAGGAAACATGAGAGGAATCTGAGAGCCACACAGTTACACCCATATTTTCAAAAGATCACCAGCAGAAAGGATTGGAGCGAAGAGATTAGAGAAAGTAGAAGCGCTGGACCAAAGGATGGTGACTATAGTTTTTTCCTAAATAGTTTTTTCTGATTTTAAAGGTAATTTATACCCATTTTAGATAATTTAGAAAATCAACAGAACTGTGAAGAAAGAAAATAAGGGACTGTCATCCCATCATACACTATTAATGTATTAGTGTAATTCCTTTTAAATTTTCTTTTCTTAACATCACTTTAGGATCTCTGCTAAAATATTCCTCAAAAACATGATTTTTTAAAAAAATATAGGGTTTTGCTGTGTTTTCCAGGCTGGTCTCAAACTCAACTCAGGTGATCCTTCTGCTTTAGCCCCCCAAGTGCTCGGCTACAGGTGGACACCACCATACCCAAGTCAAAAAACATGACTTTTAATGGCTGTGCAGTATTTCACTATATGATTATGCTATAAATTATTTAACCATACCTGTGTTGTTAAACATTTAGGCTGTTTTTAGATTGTCTTTGCTATAAATAATACTGAAATGATTGTCCTTCTGCATAAATCTTTGACCACATTTCCAATAATTTTTTGAGAATAGATTCCAAGCAGTGAATTGCTAAAATAAATGGCAGGAATATTTTAACCTTTTGCTATATGTTATAAAATTGCTTCTAGAAAATTTATACTTATATATGCTTTTACCAACAATATATAAGAATGACTGTCTAAAGGATTGGGGATGTAGTTCAGTGGTAGGGCACTTGCCTAGTATATGCAATGCCCTGGGAGCCATATCTAGCACTTTGGGGGAAAAAAGATTGTCTAACTCTAATTAATACTTAACTTTATAATTTTTAAAACTTGCCAATTGGCATAGACAAAAATATGTCTTTTATTTAATTATTTATTTAATTATTAATATGTCATTTATTTAATTTATATTATCTATATTAAGCCGGGGGCTGGGGTTTAGCTCAGTTTGTAGAGTGTTGCTCTGTACTCTCTGAGGCCCTGGATTTGATCCTCAGCACTGCAAAAATGAGAGGACATGGCAATCTACTCCTGAAGCAATCCTGAAACAATCAGCCATTGAAGACCCTACATAGGTCGCCGAGTCGGACCTGACTTGACAACACCTAACAACAATAACAACAATAACATTAAGCTAAAGAGTTTCATATTTATTTTATAAACTGCTGTTCATACCTTAGTCCATTTGTATTGGTATTAGTGCTTTCTACTGATTTGTAGGAGCTCTTTGTATATTAAGCATGTCAAATATTCTCCTATGTTTACTGTAAATCTTTGTTTCTCAGGTGGCATTTACCTTTTACTTTTGCTTACAGTGGGGTTTTCATTGTTGTATAATAATTTAAATTTTTTGTGACTTCTTTTTGTTTACACTAAGAAAATCATTCCCTAACCATATACATGTTGTTTTTAGGTGCTGTCAAGTTGGGTCTGATTCATAGTAACCTTATGTACAGAAGAATGAACACTCCCTGACATGGCTATACCTGGTACTATGTCAGTGCTTCTAAGCTATTCATAGAGTTTTGGATGGCTGATTGATTGGTAGTGGGCTGCCACATCCTTCTCCTGTTTTTGTGGTGCTGGGTATTGAACCCATGGCCTCAGAGCACATAGAGAAAGTACTCTACCAACTGAGTTAAACTCCAGCTCCTAATTATATCTAATATAGATCTGGCTATAGCTCTATTCTTTGCACTTAACTTTTTAATTCATCTGAAATTTATTTTGATATGAGGTACAAGGGAATGGACTTTCTCCTCCCCTACCTCCCAAGATTTTATTATATTTTTGTGGGGTAAAAGAGGACAGATGAAGAAAAGAGAGAACAAACTAGGTTGAACTATGTTTCTGCTTATGTGTTTGGTTGAATGATGCTTAGAGGTCATTGAAGGTATAGGCTTGGAAAAAATTCAGTGATGCCAATTTTGAATATCTCAAGTCTGAGGTGCTCTGCAAGGACTCAAGAGGAGATGGTGAGTTGGAATATGGGCATAAAGCTTAGTAGGGAGGTCAGGGCTCAAGCTGTGGACAGGGCACTCAACAGTGTTTAGATGGCACATGGAAACAGGCCTAGTGAGCTCACCTAGTCAGATGTAGAGGAGAGAAGCCTGGTACTTGGGCAGCAGCAATACTGAGGGGGAAGCCAAGGAATGGGAATGATAAGGGGCATGGGTGGATAAGATCCCAAGAACTGAGTCAGAAAAGATAAGGAGAAGAGGATATAAAGAAGGGAGAGATGATCAAAATGTCAGTGAAGTGGTGAGACAGAACACAGGCTACAGTGGGTGAGTGGGTGGGAGGTGGGAAAGTGGAGGCAATCAGAGTAAGATTGCTTTCTAACAAGTTTATCAGTAAGCAGAAAGAAGAAGATGGGGCAGTAAGCAAGTTAAAATGAAAAGAAGGGTTAAAGGGAAGATATGATGGTATCTGAAAACACAAAGAAAGGCATTGGTGGGAAGGGGGAAATTTAAAATACAAGAGACGAGATGAGAGCAGAAGGTTTGAAGGAATGATGGGTGGCTGGGGGAGCTGTAGCTCAGTGGTAGAGTGCTTGCCTAACACACGCAAGGCCCTGGGTTTGATGCCCAGTAATGCAATACCACCACCACCACCACCAAATAGAGTGATGATTAGGACCATCCAGGTCATAAGTCAGTGAAGATGACTGCTGGGTCAAGGGTAAGGTTATGAGGGCAGAAGAGTTGAACCTGTTGGCTGCCATTGACTCTGAAATGCAAGAAATGAAATTGTTCATTGAACATAAGAGAAGCAGAGGCACAGAAGGAGATATTGTTTTGAGAGGGAAAGGTTTAAAAGAGCTGTTACAGGAAATGAGGAAGAGAATAGATTGTGGGACAAGCAGAAGAATTGGTGAGGAGCATTTGAGGCCAAGCTGATGTTGACACTAGTTGGAATGGTGATGTGTTTTTCTCAGTCAAACATTACAGGCAGCAGAGGAGAAAGCAAAGGCTTATATGGATTTGGGATCCGAGGTAGGCAAAAAAGGTGGGACTGAAAGGCAAAAAGGTAAGGAAATTGCATGAAGAAATTCTTTAAAGAAATTAATTAAAGGGTCAAGGTTGGGTAGGAAAGGAAGTAGTGCTAGGAGGGGAATGGTGGACTTGTTAAATTAGGAATGGTCCAGGGATGAAAGATCTAAATGAGGTCAATGAGGAATGAGGAAGTAGGACATGTAAGGATAGAAGGCTCTGGCTGGAAAGTGAGATTTCTGAGTTCATGATCATTCCTTCCTTCCTTCCTTCCCTCCTTCCTTCCTTTCTTCCTTCCTTTCTTTTTCAGTACTGAGGTGTTGAACCCAGGGCCTCACACATACTAGACAAATGTTCCACCACTAAGCTGCTCTCCCAGCCCTTCTTCCATTTGTAAATTTTGAGACAGGGTCTTGCTAAATTACACAGGCTCCCTCTGGTCTTGAACTTGCGATCTTCCTGCCTCAGCCTCCTGAATCACTGGATTTCAGGCATGTGGCATGGCACCCAGCTGAGTTCATGATTCCTAAAGTGTAGAAATTCCAGATGGTTAGACCAAAGGCGTGGGGCTGTGTTCCCATGGACTTCTGCTGTAGGAGTGAAGGATACTGAAGTTGAGGGTCCCAGGATTCGGACAGCCCACATGGATGTTGAAATTCCCAGATGAAGTCAGGAATAGGGGTGAGCGGAGAGATACTGAGCCAACTACCAAGGTTCACGCTGAACCAAAGGGCAATGTCAGAAGCAGGTGACAGTGACAAGGTGGAGAGTGTCACATAGCCTTAAAAGAGCAGGGGTGTTTGTGTGACAGTGAAAGTACACTTGTGTAGACAGAGAGAGAGGTGTCCACAAAGGCACCAGTGGGGTGAACAGGTGTAGGCACAGGCAGGCTGGCCGAGGCGGGGCAGCCTTTTCAAGGCTGTGTTAATGTTTTCCGTTTGTTGGTTGGTTGGTTCAGTCAGCCATTCATTGAAAAAGGATCTGATGAGATGCGTCTGCTGCGCCCTGAGCCCTGGGCTAGGCTGCTGGATGCTGCTTCCAGAGGAACGCAACAGGGCCAGCAGCCTCTCCCCCTTTTGGCAAAGGTGGCCCCACTCCCTCTCAGCAAGCCCCCCACACCAAAGTCCTGGCACCAAAGCCAGGCAGGCCCTGACACCGGCTGACGACCAGTAGGGGATCTTCTTGTTACAGCTTTTTCCCCAGAGATAAATAGGCCACAGTAAAAAAGATTGCTACATCCTTTCAATAAAGATTTTTTTTCTTTTCCAGACAGCTTGAGAAATGTTTTAAAAGCTTCTCACATTCCCAGTGAAACCCACAGAGAAGAATTTTGCTTGTTATCAGCCCTGGAAGCCTCTGATAGACGGGTGACATTTTTTTCTTTTTCTTTCTCTTTTTCTCTTTTCCTTTTTTTCACCAGCTGAAGAGAGAGTCACAGTGTGTTTTATAACTGGCTCTCTGCATTTCAAAAGCTCAACGAGGGCTCTCTGCTAACCCCGATAAGCCTTGGGCTCTTAGCGTCTTAAATACCTCTGACAAGCTATACATTACAGCGCTAATAATTTGCCAAATTTGCGCCCATAATATGATATCTGTAAAACGTCAAGGGCAGTAATGCGATTAGCGGTCTCAAATGAAATATCGAACATTCAGCGTTTAGGTCCTGAATAGGGGGAGAAAGGAAAGGAAATCAATTTCAAAAGCAGGAGGGAAAAAGGCGATAAGCGTGTAATAAAAATAGAGAGAGACAGAGAAGAGATGCGGAGGAAGAGAAGGCCAAGCAAGACATGGGAAGAGATACGCCCGACCTGCATTCATTCTTTAGGCAGGTAAGAGATGTAAAAAACTTTTACAAATTAGTTGAATATGAGGCTGGGAAATAACATTTGGTCACCACAGCAACCTGGGATGGGTGGCAGAATGGAGGTGGGGGCTGGGAGCTGAGGAAGGGGCTGGGCCAGCCTAGGGACCAGCCTTTCACTCTCTGCCCCCAACAGCCCGCTTCCATAAAACACAGGAAGTTGAATTACAAGGAGACTGAGGGTGGGCTCTCACCCTGCCCCCACCCACCAGAGGTGGGAGAGTCGTAATGGACTAATTATCTGGCCAGCAGAGGTGGTGGCGGCGGCAGTTCGCAGGATAGAGGGCCCGGGCTGTCACATACCAGGCTCTAGACTAAATAACAACATCTCACACCTGCAGCTTTACGAGCCCTTGCCGAGAGCAGTGAGTGCGAGCGCACCCCCCGCCCCTCGGGCTTCTCCTCGTGCACTTTTGGGCCCCCACTCCACCCACTCCAACCAGACTGCTGTTGAGGCACCAGATGGGGTGGGGAGTGTCTCACCCTCACTGAAGCCACAGCCCGTGGCTCAGGCCTTACGACCTGCAGGTATGTCTACAAGCGACGCTTCTTCTCTTGCCCTCTTCTCCAGGGCTGTTGGCCAGGCAAGGGGGGACTGTGCCATTAAAATAACCCCTGCCAGAGTGCACTGGTGACAGGTTTATCTGCACCTGCAGCTACCCGTCTCAGACTCTGACTTGAGGACTGTCTAGGATGGAGGTGCACAGGATTGTGAGGGCAGAAATTGCTCTGGGGTCCTTTCGGGCCTTGGGGGGAGCCAGGGGCTGCAGGAGCCCTCAGAGCCCTACAGCACGTCTCTCTGCTTTCTCCCTTTACATCTCTTCCTAATATCACGCTTCACAGGGCGAAGCAGCTCTTTCAAAACATGGTGCGCCGGCCCTTTCTGCACCACTGGGTCTTGGAAGTGGCCCCCTAACCCCAAACCTCCTTCTTTTGCAAAGACTTGAGACAGAGTTGCGTTAGAAGAAGAAAGAAAACGATGCTGGATGCAGAGCCAGGGCCTTAGCAAGGGATGGCAGTCAGGAGCAGCAGGACCAAGTCCTTTTCCTACTGCTAACACCAGCAGCCTCTGCTCCCACAGCCTCCCCATAACTGCGGGCTGTCCACCTACGCAAAGTGGGGCAAAAGGTGGTGCATGGCCTTAGGTGAGGGAAAAGCAAACAGGCTGCCTGGGGCCTGCCCCGACCCTTCCCCAGGGCAGCCTGGAATGGCCATTACAGGGCCACTTCTTGCGGCACCACGAGCCATTAAAGCAGGAGAGCTCAGGGAGCCATCAGCCCAGCACAGATGACTTCCCCAGATGTGGCAGTGGGCAGGATGTGGAAGCCCCCAGACTCAACTGTACAGACAAAACATTCCCGCACTAACCATCCTCGGAAACCCCACAGCCCAGAGCCCCTCTTACAGATGCTTTCTAGACCATTTAGCAGGAGGCAGTGTTTATTTTTGAACATATGTTCTTTCCCATCTCTCACCTTCCTTCTCCCTTCCTGGTCCTTCCATACCCAAGGCTATCCTATGGATGGGCTGCTGTGGTTGTTCCTGCCAAGTTCCAGGGCCATTCCGGGTAGCATGCTTTGTTTTGGCTTTGCTGAGTGCTTAAGTGTGTGTATGAACACATGCCTGCACGCGTGCGTGTGCACACACACACACACACACGTGTGATCCTACCTGCTCAAATCCCTGTTAGTGGAGTGCATGTACCACACAGACCTCAAGTGTGCACTCTCTTAGAGGTTGTCTAAGTTTGGGAGCAAATCTTAAACCAAGCTGTAGGTTCCCTACTTTCCAAAGTGGGTACACAAGTCAGAGATGGTTCCCAGGCATTCCATTTCTATTGAGAAGGTGAGATCAGGCATAGAAGTTTCCTGCCCAGGAGTGAAATTCTTAGCCTGGAGCTGGGACTAGACTCTGTTTGCTTCTCTCTGCCCATACACAGAGCCAGCACAGAGTTATGTTCTGTTAGTGCCCTACCAACTGAGCTAAATCCCAGCCCCTCAATTTAGCTAGCAAGTGGTAAAGATGGAATTCAAACTTATGTCTATCTAACTCAGAAATCCCATGCTCTTTTCATTGTGTGATGATATTTCCCACATGGAAAAATTTGCAAACATCTGTCACAGTCCCTTCTAAAGTGTAGCCCTCAGGGAAGAAGTCGACACCCTAGGATTAGCCTGGCCAGGGCAAAGTGGGGATGAGACTTTTCTTAATAAACCCTAAAGCCTCAGCCATCTTACTTTGTTGCTTCATACAATTTGACAGTCAACCCAACGCTCAGATTTTCTCAGATGCTGCATCTCCCCCTCACTGTGTTCCCAAGCATATCAGTCTTTGGCATTTGTTCCCTCTACCTGGAATCTGTCCCCCCCCCCCATTAACTTGCTATTTCATTTGTTTATTCTTCCATCCATTCAGTAGACATAAACTGAGAGCCTGTTATATGCCAGGTACTTCCTATATACTGGGAATATACTGATGAGCATAGACAGGTCTCTTCAGTATGATGCAGTGTGGTAGGGATGGTGGGAGGTAACCAAGTAATAGCTGAAATAAACATGAATCTGCAACAGAGAGGTTCATATTGCTATAGGAGGTGTGACCTAAGGAGGTAAAGATAGAGCTGATATTTGCTGAAAACCATATCTCCCACCCCAACTCCTGCTTATAGGCCCCCTGACCCTTGACTTTGCCTAGAAAACTCCAGCAGTCTTTTGGGGCAGTTTATATTTATCTTTTCCTCTTCCTCAACAGTCCAGATCAGGTTGGGTCTGTGTTGCACTGCGTATTTTTCTCTAGAGCATTTCATTTCCATTTGGTTACTTGTTTAAAGTCTGTCATCTTAGTAGACTGTAAAGTCCATGAGGGCAAAGACTCTATCTCCCTAGTTCCCTGCTTTATGACAGTGTCAAGAAAATGCCTGGCTCGCACTTGATGCTCAAGAGATGTTTACTGAATGGATCACCTTGACTTCCTGTTGTGTACTGGCGCAGCTGAAGTTTTGGATCCAAGTGTGGGAAGTTACGTTTATTAAATTTCACCTTATTAGATCATTCCAATTTATTAGTATTTATTTATTGAGTACTTATTGTTTATCGTGACCTATACCTGATGTTGGGGATACCAAGAAACTTGAATGGCCCCCAGACCTTGAGGAATGGATAGTCTAGTTTGGGAGACAGATGAAAAGAACAGAAATTATAATGCAGCTGTTATGTCCAGAGCAATATGGTAGCCCAGAGAATGGAACTATTAAATCTGTCTGGGGGAAGAAGAGTAGGGAAGGTTTGAATTTAATTTTACTGTAATGTGGACAAGAGGCAGGAAAGACTTAAAAATGCCAGTGCAAAGAAGCATGCAAACACAAAGGGAGGTGAAGCAAATGGCAAGGAGTTTAACTGACCCATGAAGCTCAGAATTGAGTCTCATGTAATAGTTTCACGCGCGCACACACACACACACACACATAGACACACAGACACACACACACATACACACACACACACACACAATGGTAGACTTTGGTATTTTCTTACAATATACTTTTTTCCAATCTGAAGAATGGCTTTTTGATAGAAAATATGTAGTTTCTGGTGATATCTCCAAGAATCCATTGTTTATCCTAGCCATGAGTTATGTTTACTCTACAGATCTGATCATGTCACCACTCTTCCCAATGAAAACCTTTCAATGCCTACCAATTGCCCCGGAAATTACACTATTCTTTAAAACAAGGCTCGTAATTTGGCCCAGGGTTAGCATTTCAACTTCACTTTCTCGCTCCTCCCTTTCCTCTCACCCATCTTCTATGAGCCACAGTGACTTATCAACACCTGTGCTTGGCTTTCACACTATTCTTTCTGTATGGAGGGACAGAGAAGAATGTCAAGAAATTCCCAACTTGGGTTTTTTACCCCTCTCCATAAAGCACTCTGCTCCCAGCACTACCATTCCCACCAAGCTGGACTATTTATGGTTCTCTGAATACTTTTCTTTCTTTTTTTTTTTTCCTACTTGCTGTATTTCCTCCATTACCTCCTCTACTTGGAGCACCCCTATTCTGGCTTTTAGTCAGACTAGTACCTACTGTCCCCACTCTGCAGGATGAAGTCTTGCTGCCTCCACTTTCTGTCCCCCAGTGCTGGGGATCAAACCCAGGGCCTTGAGCATGCTAGGAAAGTGCTCCACCCTGAGTTACCTCCCCAGTCCCTGTTTTTTTTTGTTTTTTTTTTTTGAGACAGGGTTTCATTGTGCAGCTCAGGCTGGCCTGGAACTCAAGATCCTCCTTTCTCTGCCTCCTAAGTGCTCAGATTACAAGAGCTACCAAAACTGGCTGCCTCTACTTCTAAAGCCCCACAGCACCTTGTGCCCACTTTGATAATGACACTAACCACTTTGCATTTTAATATGTTTTCTTATAGAATTATTTTTCTTTTCTTTGTATGATTCATTATCATATGTTCAGCATCTAGCATAGTGTTTGACATATACTAGGGTTTAAATAGCTATTGTTGATTAAATAAATAAATGATTGAATGAACAAGCTTCCCATTGTTTTCAAAACACAACAGGCTTATTGATGACTGTGACTTTCTCTGCATGTCATTCCAAAATTAAACTCTTTCTTCACTTCTCCCCACCCTTCCCCACACTGCCAATAAATCCACTCTTCCTCTCTTCTGCCCTCCTCAGCAAATCATACCTCTGCCTTTTGGTAGAGACACCTGAGAGTTTCTCATAGTTCATTTATGTATTCATTCATTATTTATTAAGCTCCTACCCTGTTCCAGGCACTTTACTAAACAATGAGGACATGGCCCCAAGCTTCAGAGAGTTCACTTTCTAATTAGGATTAAAGGGTTTTCTGTGGGTGGTTTTTTTTTTTTTTTGTATTGGGGGTTGAATCCAGGGTGAAGTTCATGCTAGGCAAGTACTCTACGACTGTGCTGCACCCCAGTCCCCCTTTTTAAATTTTTTATTTTGAGACAGGGTCTTTCCAAATTGCATAGGCTTCCTCTGGCCTCAAATTTGTGATCCTCCTGCCACAGCCTCCCTAGTCACTGGGATTACTGTTGTGCATTATGTACCCATCTAGGATTAAGTTTTTGAAGGCTTTCAATCCTTTCTCTGAAACAAACTCCAGGAAAGCCACACATTGCCTGATGGCCCATGTTAGGTTTTACTCCTGAAAGACAGTATGGTAAAGAGGAAAGAAGATGGGCTTTGACATTAGGAAGAAGTGGGTTTAAATCCAAACTTCTCTTTATCCTGAACATGCTTCACTTAATACTCCTGTTTAATAAAAAATGTATAATATACTAAAATATAACATATGAGTGCCTAGTCTATTCTTGGTGTGTAAGGTGTTGATGATTCAGTAGGGAATGGGAAACATATGGTTGTCTCTCTCTATACGTAGGGGGCTGGCTCTAGGACCCCCTGGAGATACCTGATCAATAGATGCTCAAGCCCCTTATCCAAAATGGCATAGTAACCTGTGCACATCCTGCTGCATACTTTAAGTCATCTCTGTTGTTGTTAGGTGCCATCAAGTCAGGATTCGAATCATAGTGTCCCTACGTACAACAGGCAAAACACTATTGTTAGTTCTCTGCTATTCATAGGGTTTTCAACGGTGGATTTTTTTTTGGGGGGGTACTGGGGGTTGAACCCAGGGCCTCACGCTTGTATGCTTTGCAAGTGCTGCACCACTGAGCTGCACCCTCAGCCCTTTTTTTTTTTTTTTTTTTTTTTTTTTTTTTTTTTTTACTTTTTTTGAGACAGGGTCTTGGTAAATTATGCAGACTGCCTCTGGTCTTGAACTTGTGAACCTCCTGGCTCTGCCTCCTGACCCACTGGGATTACAATGTGCACCACCGTGCCCAGTGGCAGATTGGTTTTTGAGAGTGGGTTGCTAGGTCTTTCTGCCAACCCTACAATATCTGGTGTTGCCAGGCAGCCTCCTATCCAAATACTAACCAGGCCTGAACCTGCTGAAACCCCCTGGTACTACCCCATCCACTTGTGCAAGCCAGGAAGCTTGCGAAAGCTTCCAAAATCTGATGGGATTGGACACCACTGTGCAATGGCTGCGGGCAAATCATCTCTAGATTACCTATAATACAATCTAAGTGCTATGTAAATAGTTGTTATCCTGTGTTGTTTGGGGAATAATGACAAAAAAAAGTCTGAACTGTGTTTAGAGCAGATGCAATTTTAAAAAACATTTTTGATCTGGGATTGGTTGAATCTGTAGATGTGAACCCCGCAGACCTGGAGGCCAACTATAGTCTTGCCCTCACAGAGTTAATACTTAGCTGAAGAAACAGACATTAAACAGATGTACAAATAAGTATATACTACAATTTGCCATACTTTAAAAATAAAAGAAATAGAAAAACAGGTGAAATCTATTCTAGACTGGGGAAGTGTCCTTTGAGGAACTGGCATTTAAGCTAAGATCTGAAGGATGTGAAGGAACTAGCCATGTGAAGAGATGGGGGAGCATGACCTGAGCAGGATGCAAAGCCCCCGAGGTGAGGGGAAGGTCAGGGGAGACAAGGAGCAGACCTTTGCTGCTTAAGGATTATGGGCTTCACTCCAGAGGTTATGCATCTTAAAGATTCCTGGTCTGCTTAGTGGAAAGCTAGAATGGAGATGGCAAGAAGGGAAGAGAACTCAAATAGAAGAGTTTTTCAGGGTTGGGGATTTAGCTCAGTGGTAGAGTACTGGCATAGCAAGTGTAAGGCCCTGGGCCCGAGCACGGGTGGGGTGAGGGTAGGTGGGTAGAAGAGGAGTTTTCCAGCAGCAATGGGTAACAGCTGATGATGGCCTTATTTAGAGTAGTGCCCAAGAAGCTGGGCAGAAATGAATGCATCTGAGCTAAGTTGCAGAGGCAGCATGGTCAGGATTGTGTGATATACTAACATGGGGCTGAGGAAGAGAGAAAAGTTAAAAGAGGGATTCCCAGCTTCCTGGCTTGCACAAGTGGATGGGGTAGTACCAGGGGGTTTCAGCAGGTTGCCTGGTGAAAATCCATAGCAGCATTTGAGCTGGTTAAGTGAGAGTGTGGGTTGAAAATGTAAGTGGTCATGGTAAATAAGCATTGGTCACTTCAAAGAGAGGTAAAGGGTAGAGTCAGAGTGGGAATGGGGGACAGGATAGCACAAACAGTTGAAGTTAAAGGGAAGAAATTCATTCATCTTTTTAAACCACAATTTCTTAATTTATGAGATGGAAATAGTAAATGAGATCATGTAAAACTAGCTGGCACATAATAGACACTCAGTAAATATTGGTTTCCTTTTTCTCCTCTCTGTTTCCCTATACTTTATTCCCATCTTCCTCTTTCTTAGTGGCTCCTCCTGCCTTTCTTTTTCTCACTGTTCTAATACACTGCACACAGTTGTCAAAAAAATGAGGAGGGCAACTGTCTTCAAAGCTGTTAAACATATTAAGGCATCAAGGGCCAGGATTAGTTGACTTAATATTCATGCATTCAACAATCATGAGGTGCTCTCTGCTTCAAAAACACTTCCCTTTCCTCTTTTGCTGTGTAGGAAACTTTTCCCTAAAGAGTCATTTGAAGCTTTGCCAATTCTGTGAAGCCCTCCCTGAGGTCTCCAGCTGATTGAGGCACTTATTTCTTCTAGGAAGGGCTACATTTTACATCTGTCTTAGAACTTATCATAGTATATTGACGTTATTTTTTGGACAAGCCCATCTCCTCAGCACACTGTGAATTCCTTTGACACAGGAACTGTTTTTAAACCAATGTACCTCCAGCACTCAACTTAGACTAGGCAGTCTATTTAACAGCATATTGCCTTGCTTCTAAAGCACTGAGATTTCACAATTTTAGGCAAAAGGTTTAGGCGAAAAAGCAAATAACACTCCTGGCCCATTGCTATTCTTTCAGGTGGTTATGGTGGAGGAGCTAAGACCACATCCACAGAAGGTAGTGCTGAAGGTTTTAGCATCTTATTTTTAGATCTGTGTTAACTGGAAGTCAAGTGATACCCAGAGGTACCTGAGCCAAGAAGTTATTTCAGATCCTCATGAAAGGACTGTGTTTTAGGAAACTGCATGTAATTTAAAATTTTAATATTCCTACACAGAGGTATTATACGAGGACAAGGTTATCATTAACACCCTAAATGCCAAAGGAGGAAAACTCTGTAAGCTGCAGCTATTTCCCCAGGCTCTTGGAGTATCTACAGAGCTTGGAAAACCTTGAGATCATCAAGATAGAATTCTTATTTTCTGTGACTTTTGTAGATGGAACAGTAGCCATTTTCTTTTTTTCATTCACACTCTTAATTCAGCATATAGAGGGAAAGTAAAAGGGAAGTGCCTCAAATAGTAGGTCCAAAGGGCCTTGACCAAGCATGATACTTGAAATAGAGTAGCTACTCCATTGAATCTATAGCTGTACCACCCTGGCATCTGAGCTTGTCAGATCTTTGATGCTAAGCAGGGTTGGGCCTGGATAGTATTGGATGGGAGACTGCCTGGGAATACCAGGTGCTGTAGGCTTGGGAACCTGGCAGCCCATTCCTGAAATAGCCATCGAAAACCCTGTAAGAAAGCCTTATAAGTAGCACAGAAGCACTGACAATAGTATTGGGCATGGCACAGTGTCAGGTAGTGTTTCATCTATTCTACATAAGGTCACTCTGAGTCAGACCTGATTCAGCGGCACCTAACTACAACAATATGATGTAATTATATTGTTGTTAGGTGCTGTCAAGTTTGGTCCAACTCTGAGCAACCTTATGTAGGGTTTTCAATGGCTGATAGTTTTGGGAGTGGGCTGCCAGGTTCTTCTTCCTAGCCTGCAGTACCTGGTATTCCTAGGTGGCCTCCCATCCAAGGACTAATCAGCCTGAACCTGCTTAGCTTCTGAGATCACATGGGATTGGAAGCTAGGGTGCTATGGCTGCTCACCACAATTCTATCATAGGTACCAATAAATGGTTCTAACACCCCAAATGCCTGAGTTTTTATTTAAGAATCTGTATTCTAACAATAAGATAATCACTTCTTCCTCTCCATTCTTATAGCATGTTGATCCAATAAATTACAACTTTGTGTGCTATTAGTGTACCTAACACATTACTTAGCACATGATCTACTTCTGTATTAGTCAAGAACCGCCTCATGAATTGTATTGGCCTCACTGTCAATTGATCTTACCAACTGCCACAGCTCTAAGAGCATCACTTCCATCCAATTTAGACACACCTGCACTTCTACTCCCAGCAATATCCATTCAGTGTTCTGGATTCCCCTACTGGTCTTGGAACTACCTGGTTTGGCTAGGGTGAGATTTTCTTCAAACATTGAAGCAAAATGGAAAGGACATAGGCTGCTGGCACAATCCCTATTGCTGGTTCCTATACAGCCCATTCTGCACCAACCTCCTACATTCTTCTTTATTTCCACTTTCATAGCAACTGCTTGGCATGGCCATTCCTGTGGTCTTTCCTTTCTGTGTTTATTCCCTGTGACTGACCCATTCCCAAGGACTGGCTCTTGTGCAACCAAGGGCCTAGCCCCTCATTTCTTGACTTTAAGTTCCACTGCCCCTGCTGGACATGCCAGTCCTCACAACAGCAGAGTGAGAGGTTATTGTTGAGGTTATGTGAGTGACTTGTGAAGGAGGGACTTCAGAATTTCTGATGCCACTCTGTAAGCTGAGTTTCTGCGACTCTGCTACTTTCCCTTGAGCTCATGGAAGAAAACATTCAATTTAGTTTCATTCATAGGTCTTGACATTATGTTAGTCAAAGAGTATATCTTTTTAAAACACCTGAAAAGTAGGCTGATAGGTGGCTAGTTCTCAACTTAGTTCACAGGTAAGAGAGGAAGCTGCTGTATATTTAGTGGGCCCCACATGCAAGTGGTTTCTCCACCAGGAATGGCAAATTGCATTAGTCAATTGTTTGACTGTAGGGTTTCTGATAATGTTCACCATGGAGAAAGTCTTCACCACTCTGAAACAGGGAAGAATATTTCATGTTCTAGTTTCACTGCCCACCTCTCAATTACTCAGGCCACATTCCAGTGAGCAATGAAGAATTGATTGTCTAGATATTCTAGTACCCCAGACAAAAATCTGTCAGGAAGACATAGTCTTCTAACATAGCTGCTGCCCTAACATAACTCCTTATTTTAGGGCTCTCACTTAACAAATCCTCAAAGCCTATTGCTTGCTAGGCATTGGGTGCTGGGATTATGGGACTGAATGAGATGAACGGGGTCCTGCACTCAGAGGGCACATAGATTGGAGTGGGAGTCAGACACTCAGCAAATTTGATTACCCAGTCTCTCTCTTGGTTATATTCAGGATGAGTGCTAAAAGAATAAATACAAGATGCCACACAGCTGTATATTGAGGACCAGCAAGCTCTGCAGTGTGAAACCATGAAGGGTGGCTTAATATATGACTTGAATGGTTCTGTCTTTCCACTTTTTCTTAGGCTCTTTCTGTTTCCTAAAAAGAAACATCCAAAGCTCACCCATGCCACTATTTGAGGAAGGAAGAAGTAGAAAGAATTGGTGATGCAAGTGTAGAATGCACATATTCCCGGGCACATGGATGCGTGGGTGTGTGTTCATACGCATGGACACAGGCACACACATGCATGTGTATGTCTGCATCTGTGCACGTGCATAAGCGCGCACACACGCGCACGCACACACACACACACAGCAGAGGATGGCCCATAGAACGTGCCCTAGGGGGAAGAAGAGGAAGAAAAAAAATGAAATCCAAACAGTCTTTTTCACCCCGAAAACATATAATTTTGTGTAAATTTTTACTTTAAACATCTCTCTTTTCCTGAGCTGTGATATGGGCCCTGTCAAAGCCAGGGCCAATTACTGCCATTAGGTTCCCATCATGTCACCGCTTCTCCCCCCGTCTGGAAGGCCCTCGCCTCACAGGCCTATAATCTGCACTCACTTTCACTCCATCACTTTCAGAAGGAACAAAATTGTTTTGTGTATGTTTTTTTTAAAAGGGCCTTTATTTGGCCCCTGTCAACTCTGAAAAGAAGAGAGAAAAAGAGAGAGGGGGAGAGAGAAAACAGGAGAAAGAAAGATTGTTTAAGTGTTTAACTGTGAGATTGCCAATAGGAAGTACAAGAGAGGTAACCCAGCTTGCTTCAGGGCTCAGGCTTGGGGACCCTTAGGACATTTGCCACTTGCTCCTCTTCTGAGGGGAAATTCTTTCTGCCCCTAGAAGAGTTCTTCTCATAAATTTCGGATTGCACAGCCTCGGAAGAATCCTTCTGAAGACATGATCAAAGAGCAACCTGGCTATGAGTTGTCAAGCCAAGTGACTGAGAATGTGTGTCACAGGCCCAAATGTAGGGTAACCTTTTTGGACTCCAACCCTCCGCAAGGCACTGGCTGTGATGGGGGCCAATGGGCCAGAGACGACACTGGGGAAGGCTGAAGATGCCATTAGTAGAAGGCAAAATGAGAGCTGGCCCGTTGGGACAGTGCCTGGCTGGATGGGGTTGTGTGCCTTGGTCCTTCCCTTGGCTCTGCACTCCGCTCCTCAAGTCACCTGGCTGCTCCGTGAGTGACTGGGCTCCCTGTTGGGAACCCTCTCATCCCTTCTTCCCACTACTGATGGTGGAGGCTCCTTGTGCCACCTGAGAGGCACCCTCTTCCTGTACTGCAGTCACACCTTTCTGAAATCTGCAGACACTTATCACACCCTGGCTTTGCCGGCAGGCCCAGCATGCCTCTCCACTCCCGCTGCCTTGGTCCTCACTTAGCCAAGCTAAACAGATTTAGCCTCTTTAATCTTTCCTCATTAGCTGGCAATCTGGAAAGGAAACAAATGCTCACCCCATACAGGTTCAAGCTGTTGCTTTAACCTTGTAAAAGCGTGTAGGGTGCTGGGGCTTTGGAGCCAGTTAGGATCATTACCATGAGGAGCCACTCCCTCTCAGCCAGCTCCTTAAGGGCCTTCCCCACACAGTTTGAAACCACCCCAGTGTGTTACCTCCCTTCTGGTTCCAAGAGCACCACACCCAAATTTTGTGCATGCAGCCCCCCACAACAAGGCAGCTTCTAGGACTTTCTTATGGCTGTTGCCAATGAACCGGGGAAAAATTTCCCCTTAAATATGTTCATTTGTTCCAACCTGCCCCTCCCCCCATAATTAGGAGCTCCTTTCTGCAACTTGTTTGGGTTCCTGTATTATTCCTCAGTCACAACTACCCGTCAACTTCTTCAATTATATGCTCTGATTATTTGCTCTGATCCAAAAAAAGGCCTCGCTAAACGTTCATCAGGAGGGCATTCCGCTCCTTGAATGGATTCCCAACTATTGATTTTTCCTTTCTGTGCGGTTTTCATTTACACACCTATACCACCAGCAAAACCTGAACCTGTTTTAACAACAGCCACTTGTGGCACACCCATTACAACACATCTGTTTTTCTGTTTCTAATTTGATCACTTAGTGTTATTCTGTTTGGTGTGGTTTGGCCATTAGGCATGCTTACATATATGCATAAGTGCATGTGCATGCACACACACACACACACACACACACACACACACACACACACACACTGCTTGCAATTTTATTTACCTCCTGGAGATGACAGACTTTCCTCGCCCACACCCTTTCATTGTACCGGCTTCCAAAGTGAAGATTTTTAGGACTGTTTTACCATTTTTTAGAAGACAGGAGTCACAACCGTTCCACTTCCCCAGGCTCATGATGGCCTCTTTTACTTTCTATGATTTTCCAGACATAATTATAAGTGGCTCAATCAGCGCCCTGCTTAGCATGTTCCCAGAACACTAGCCTTAATACCTCATGATGAATGTCATCTTGGCTTGCTGATTTGTGAAACCTTTACATTTTCTGAGTATTCTCCTACCTGCATTCTATCAGTAACGATTTTTGCACAGTCTGCATTTACTTCCTAATTATCCAAATTCCTTTTTGTCATTTTTCTTCTTAAAGACTGATCTAAAAAATGAGCTGAGTATCTCTGCCCTGTAGGAGGTAAGATGAATCTCCCACTGCCCTTCATTTATTAGCAGTCTCTATGCTCAATGGTCTTCCTACTTTTTCCTTCACCTCACCCCCGATCTATTGCTAAACATGTTTATTCCCTTTAACCCTTCACTAGTTAGTTTCCTCTGGTTCTTCCTCATATGCACAGCCCACAGGATCTATATTCTCCTGGCTCCTGAAGCCAATCTCCTTATTTTGCAGAAAACTCTCCCGAAGCTATTCTAGCAGGCAAAACCTTTTCCCTTGTTCTTCAGCAGAACTGGCTGTAGTTCTGGAAGCACAAGAGTTTTGACCTCCTCCATTTCTGGCCTGGGGCAGTTCACCCCTCCTTTGGCAATCTGGTGGTCCCTTGCTCCGATGAGGTCACCATATTGATGCCACGGTTAGTGCAGACACCCAATGCACACAGCACACTACAGCCCAGAACTCCTGGACTCAAGTGATCCTCTTGCCTCTGCCTCCTGAGTAGCTGGGACTACAGGCAAGTGCCACTGTGCCCAGCAGAACTGGCTGGATTTCTAAGAGTTCTTCCTTTAGCACTGTCTTCTCAGAGCTCCAGAATGGACTGGCATCTTTGACATATAAGAAGAAAGCTGAAATTGGGTGCCCACTTCCCTGCCTTGCCAGAAGGTCCTCAACAATCACGTTCTGTCAGCCCCCAGCCCTGAAATGCTCTCTGTGCTATTCAGCTCTACTGGGCTCTATTTTGGAATCCTAAAGAAATTTTCTAGATCTCAAAGCAGTAGCCAATCCTCACCCTTACCTCTAGGAAATCTTGGCTTTCATTTGGCTCATTTTTTCTATAAGTTGCTACCTTTCTCCTTCCTTCTCTTGTTCATTCTTTTAGCATGTGTGAGGTCCCTGTGTGACTCTCATAAGCACTGGGAACAAAGTAAGGAATCAAATAGCAAGAAACTTGCTCTGATAGTGCTTAAGCATGGTGGAGTGACTTTGACTAAATACGCTCCCAACTCAATGTGTAATGACAAATCATGCTATGTTATGTCAGAGAAGGAGAGTGCTGTGAGAAAGTACAAATGGAGGACAAAACTGACATTCAGAAGACCCACAGTCTTGTTGAGCAGTGCAATTCGCTGAGATAGGAGAATGGGTAAGAGTTGGGTGAAGTATGTGCTAAGGTCCTGAAAAGGAATGTTTGCACATTTGATGAACCAAAGTAGAAGTATTTGGCCTAGCATAGCCTAGGAAAGGGACAGCACCCCAAGCTGAGGGCAAAGCAGTGTCCTTATGTGAGCATGAGCTACAACACAAAGGGCGGGTTTGGGAAGGAAGGAGGGCTTTGCTGTTCCCTGCAGTAGTGAGGGAGCAACTCATTTTCATGTCTATTTTGTAGCCCTCCCCTGTTGCTGCCTGGAGGAAAACCAGGGCTAGTGAAAAATCAAATGCTGTGATTGCATTTATTTCCTTTTTTGCCTTAGCTAACTCCAGTGGCCTTCCTGATTTTCTAACCCATGAATGGGACTATCTGTCCTTAGCTAAAGGAAACGGCAAAAGATACCATTTCATTAAAGAACCCTGCTCTGGGGTGCAGGTAGGCGTAGGAGGGGTGAGAACTTTGCAATCTTGGGCTAGGGATGTACATGTTGGAAAGGGTCCCTCGGTGATGCTGATATGCCATCCCATGGAGGCTCCATTTTACAGAATTAATCTCTTTGGAGTCTCAGTTTCCTCACTATAAAAGGATGATTAATCCTCTCCATCTATCCCTACAGATTGTAAGAAGGCTCAGCTCAGTTGTTCAAAAACTAGTGTTCTTTAGGTGAGAGAACTCTTCCACCACTGGGGACCCAGGAAGAGGTGAAGGGCCAGTAGTTGCCATGTGGAGTGAGGAACAGATCAGGGAAGCATGAAGAAGGCCCGCTCCCAGACCCAGGCAGGATGGGGAAGGCCACGGGTTGTGCTAGGGATGTGAAAAGGGGACAGACTGGGTTATTTGATTCAGATTTCTGGCCATGTTATACTCTGTTTTATTCTACGTTGCCAATGGACCAGGGCAGGAAGAGCCTTTAGAGCCCGTGTAGGCCAAGCACCACCTCAAGCAGAATCCCTTCTACAGATGTTCTTCCATCTTCTGGCACACGTAGCCCACAAGTGGACACAAAAAAGCAAGATTTCTTGAGAGAAATGAAGAGAAGATGAGTAGAGAAAACAAGGTTGCTATTATAGGGAAGGTAAAAAGGTTCTCACCTCTCAGCGCCTGAGCCTTCACCCATCTGCTGACCCCATGCAACTCGCCCATCTCCAGATGGGACCTGCGCCAAGGACACCGACATCTTCTCTCGGAAGAGTCACCAGGAGAGGGTCCCCTGCCAGGCCAAGGAAACAATTCCTCTGCTCCCCACCCCCACCCAGCCCTGCCTCAGGAAAGAAAGGTCATTCCCTCCTCCTCTTCTCCACAGCAGCTTTTCAAAGGTTAAATTCAACCAGCAGCCCCACCCCCAGGCCCACCCCCAAACAAGAGAGGAAAAGTTAATTGAAAATGCTGTTTAATTTTTCAGCTCCAGTGGCTCCTACCCCAGCACAGATGGCTCCCCCAGGACTGTCTGTCCCCAGCCCGTCTCCACCACTCCATAGCCCCCCTCCCCAAGCACAGGGGCAGAGGCACAGCCAGCAGTGGCTCAAAGGGAGAAAAAAGAAGGGGGAGTGGGTGGGGGGCACCTCCACACAAAAGAGCATTCTGAGCCCTTGGTTCCCTGGCCTGGAGAACAATGCTCCCGACTTGATCCTTTCATAAAGAGAGTTTCTGGTGTCAGGAGACAGCCGCCCAGCGCCCAAGCCGCCCACATGGGCCACTTCACTGCCCACCACCAACTGCTGTGCTGGCTGGGCCTCATTCCGCGCCCCCCTCTGCGTCCAGCTGGAAGTGAGTGCAGTACCAGCCCCCACCCCACTCCAAGCCTGTTCGCTACTTGTTGCCCCCTAAAGGCTCTGACAGGGCCCCAGAGAGGCCAGCCAGCTGAGATGAAAGGCTAGGACTCTAACTGGATTACCCCAACCAGCCCCAGGACGAAAGAGGCCAAGAAACCCTAATTAAAGCCATCCCCCACAACCCCCGTCCCCCTGCACCCCACCCCAATCACCACAGCATTTCTCCTTTCATCCCAGGTTCTCCACTTTGTTCAAATTTCCGCTATTGATGGGTTACTGGGCTCTGGAGAGGTGGGGTAAGTGGAGAGACGCACAATCCCTTCAGCCTCCTATAGCTTAGAGCCACTGGCTGTCAGTGTGCTTAGACTGTGTCCTCCCCTCTGTTGTAGCCAAGAAGTAGAAACCTAGAGGAGCAAGACAGAGAATGGGAAGCAGGAAGCCAAGAGGGAGGGATGTGGCTGCAGAGTAAGAGGAGGTCCAGTTGCCGGATGGGTGGCATCCCTCCAAGTCGGGGCATAGCCCCCCACCTATGCCCTGCGTGCCCCTGTCTGCACCCAAGTCTGCCTCCAGGAGCTCTCTTCCCAGGAGAGGTGCGGGGCTGGGGCACCCCTGCTTCCTGTCCCTCCCCATCTGTGTACCATTCCAACTCTCCCCCATTCCCACTGCCTTCTTCTCTGGACCCAGGAATAGCCCCTTGCCTTTGGCTAGAGAGCACGGTGGTCTATCTAAGATTCCCTTATAAACTGATACATTTGGTCCTGGAGTATGTATTCCTCCATTATGTCCTTTTAGTCTTTGTAAGAATCCCACAAGGTAGGTATTTTTGCCTTCATCTTATAGATGAAACTGAGATGGACAGGTTTCCAGAGAACTCCCTCTCTACAAGTTGACTACCAGGGGCAAATAGAGGCCAAACAAGAGCCTTGGTGTTCTCACCTCCATGAGCCACAACACCCTTGCTGAGTGATTCTTGACCTGCTATCTGTGATAGAGAAGGGACAGAATTCACTTTTCTTGGAATATCCAGCCTGTAGGATCCTGCCAGGTGCTAAGAGTCACCTTCAGGGGCAAACAGAGGAGGCTAGGAGAATCCACTTCCGGTAAAGCAAGAGGCTGGGCAAGCTGAGGGCCCTGGCTCCCTGTTCTCTGGACCATCCTACAGCCTTCGATGGCAGTCTTCTACCACGGACAAGGGAAATGCAGGTGCAGCACTTGACAGGTCATGCCATTGGTCTCCTGCCTTGGCATGATGGCACACAGAGGAAAGGAGAGTCCCAGTGGCTACTGGAGACCACTGCTCGCTCCTAGCATCAGGAAGGAGCTGTAGCCCCAGTTGACATGCATACCTGACCTGCTCTGAACACGACGAGGCTAAAAAGGACTGTCAGGCTGAGTCCTAGCTAGTGTCAGGACACAGCCTCCTTGTAAGAAATGAAGAGGACAATGACCTCTGTGCTGGAACGCCTGGGTCCATGAAAAAGAAGCCTCCCTTTATGTGATTATTCTTTTGTTTTGTCTTGTTTGTTGCCCAGAAAAGAGAGAAGGAGCAGGAGTGCTCTATTAACCTGATTTTCAACATAAGGGAGTCAGATGGGATACCTTCAGGGGTGTCAAGGGTAGGGGAGAATGATTCCACCAACCAGAGTGGGGCAGAGACCCGGGCAGGGCATGGGGGGAGGGGCGCAGAGAGGATTGGAGGGAGGTCAAGGGAGAACCGAAGAAAGAGGAAAAAAGAAAAACCCAGCAGTGCGCCATGTCGCATTGTTCATGCTCAGCCCTTCAATTTGCTCTCTGCATTCTCCTGCCGTGGGGAGAATGTTACGCTGGCTTAAGGGACAAATCAGACACAAAATAAAGACCAACACTCAGCAGTAAAGCAATTATCGCAACATTTTATGCCAGGACTGTTCCTTTTGAAGGCAGCCTGGTGCTACCCGCATGTACCTTAACCCGTTCCTAATAACCATAAAGTTACCATTATTTACGGTACAAGACATTAAATAAATAATGCAAACTCAGGCAAGCGAGCAGTCCATGCAGAGCTAGGCAAGAAGGCTTCCCTGCTGTGTGCCAGCAGCAGGGGTTAACACTGTGTGGAAGGGACTCTCACAGCAACCTGTCCAGAGGCCTTGTGGCCTCGCTCTGCCCTCCTCCCAGGAGCCTGTGCAGAGCCAGAAGGTGGGTAGCTCAGTGGTCCAGGAGAAATCAGGTAAGGCCTGACTAGACTAACCAAGGGGGAATCCAGTCAGAACAGATGAAGCCCATGCACTTGGCCAGAGGCCTGTCTCCTTGGGGTTTCCTGGCAGGGCCCAGGGCCTAGAGGAACTCTCCTGAGACAACATGGTATAAAGGAACAAACACATGCTCTGAAGTCAGTCAGATCTAGGTTCAAATCCTGCTGGCTACTTAAAAACTATGTGACCCTGCATAAGCGACAAGCTTCCAAATGTGGCTTATTAGTACTATGGGAGAAATGACATAATGTGTGGGTTTGCTTGGAGGATAAATGAAGTGAATTATGTAAAGCAGTGAGTGAACACAGTGCTTGGCGCTTAATATCTACCTAAAGTTAAATTTTCATTTCCTCTGAGGGGAATTCTTAAGTTTACGTTTATAATTCAAAACTAATAACTATGGTTACATAACTAATAACTATGGTTACATCAGTCTGAAATGGCCCAGAGGACATCAGAAGTTCCTAGCTCAAGATGACAAGGAAAACTGGGAGGAGAACAATTCTGGAAAACAAATTTGAAGAAAAGACAGATGTCAACTTCTTGACACAGGAATGATTAAGTGGCTTTGGCAAAGGGATTTTCCAAAAAGAAACTCTCAGTCTATGCCAAGAAAGATACTGATGTCAATGAGGGGTCTCTTGGGCCTTGTTCGTAAGGTATCAGATACTATCTGAAAGATCAAATATGGAATTAGAGACTTTGTCCTCTCCCTTTTTGTCTTTGCCAATTCTAAGTAACCGTTTATAATATGTGCACATCCAAAAACTCCAGAGAATCAAATTGTGTGATGTGTTACCACAAACTTGGATTCCTAGGAGGAATCTCAAAGGGACCAGCCATCCTGGATGGTCAGTTTGCACCTCTACCAGGCTTTCTACCTGCCAGGTCTTGCTCTCTGCATGTGACCACAGGAGACTAGTGGAGATCAGAGGGGTCTGGGGCCCAGGTCCCTAAAGCTTCTATGTGTCAAATATTTATGCCCACATTCTGGAGTAGAGTAGATGAAGAACTAACCAAAGACTAAATGCTGGGTTGGATCGGCCCTCATTCATTTGCCTTGTACTTAGAGAAAATTATTTTTGAGGAGCTTCAAGATCATCTAACCAAGATGTTGATCAGCAAGCCAGAAACTTAAGGAGAATCAGAATAATATGGAAGGCTGTTTAAAACACACATCGATCGCTGGGCCCGCACCCAGAGTTTCTGGTATGGTAGTCTGGGTGGGGCCTGGGGGTCTGCATCTCTAAGTTCCCAGGTGATGCTTATGCTATCGTTCCAGGGACCAGGCTTGGAGAACACCAGCAGAGGAATCTTTCTCCGGCCTCTCTCCACCTCAGATCTGGCCCTGAAAGATGAACAGAAAGGCCTGGGGTAGCTCTCTATTTCCTGGTGGAGGTGGTGGTGGTGGTGTCTAGGATTATTTTGGAGGCTGTAAACCTGATGGAAACTCAAGCCAGCAACATGTTTTCAAGTGTGGTATTGGATGAAGGCAACACAGGCATGGAGATCTTCCAGTACACTAATTTGGGAGCATGGAAAAATGAGCATATGCCTCTTTCTTCCCCTTAGCTTGGATTTGGAGTCCAAGTCTCTTTCTTGCCTGGTTGAAAACAAAACTTAGTAAATTCTTCAAATGCACTAAAGTTAAAGACAAAAATGTGAATGTATTCTTAAAAAATAATTCACACATATTTCTGTAGTATTTTCTTGTCAAGTGAAGTTAGATATGAAGTATGTCATGATATATTGTGTGGCCTAGTGATATTATTATCTCATTAGATTATAATTATTTGTGTTCTGCTTGTTTTCTCTGTTTTAGAATAAGCTCCTTGAGGGAAAAGACCGTTCTATTCCCTCCTTGTTTCCTAGGGCCTGGCACAATGTCTAACACAAGGAATACTGAACATATATTTAATGAATGCCTGCAGCTGTAGACCTGTGGCATCTGATCCTGTCAGATCTCGGAAGCTAAGCAGGGTTGGGCCTGGTTAGTACTTGGATGGGAGACTGCCTGGGAACATCAGGTTCTGTAGGCTTGGGAGAAGGACCTGGCAACCCACCCCCAAAAATCAATCTGCCATTGAAAACCCTATGAACAGTAGAGAAGCACCAACAATAGTGTTTCACTTGTTGTAAGGAGGGTCGTTATGAGTCAGATACTGACTCGATGGCACCTAACAACAACAACAATTTAATGAATGAATATTTGATCCATGAAGATAAAGCCTAACACCATGCAGATATTTATTAAACATAAAAATAAGAGTTGGGTGCTGTGGTCCATGCCTGTAATCCCAGTGACTCAGGAGGCTCAGGCAGGAGGATGGCAAGTTTGAGAACAGAGGCAGCTTGCCCAACCTAGTGAGACCCTGTCTCAAAATAAAAGAGAGGCCGGAGGTGCAACTCAGTGGGTAGAGCATGTGGCTAGGCTGTGGGTTCAAACTCAGCCCTAACACCACTCCTAGTACTGAAAAGAAAATCCTATTCTCATATTCTCTTCCTCTTGTCCTCTGATCTTTTTCCCCTCAAACATTTCCAGGCTGGAGTTCAAAGACTGATCATAGAGTTCTCATCGGCATCCCCATAACCTATGGAGCAAAGAACACATAGTGATACCATTTAGAGAACTGAGAACCCTAGTAGACATTTTTTTCTTCTTTTTTCCCCCCAGTACCCCAGAGCCTTGTGCATGCCAGTCAAAGTTTCTACCACTGCGCTGCCCCTCCAGGCCCCTTTTAGTTTTTATTTTGAGACAAGATCTTGCTAAATTGCGTCGGCTGCCCCAATGGAGTCTTTACTAGGACTCTCAGAACACCAAATCACACTGCAGCTTGAACCAGAAGCCATATAAAGTGTGTGTGTGTGTGTGTGTGTGTGTGTGTGTGTGTGTGTGACAAATTTGGGCAAGACAAAGAGTGGAAGACTTTGTACAGCTGTGAAGTCCATGACACTGAGCTGGAGAATGCCAGGTCTCCATACCTGGACTTGGAATTGCAGATCTCTAGCTTATTGCATGGCTTTGCCCTCATTCTTTCTCTTTTCCTCTCAACTTCAAGAAAGGAGTATGTTGCCTGTTTCAAAGAGTAAAACAGCTCCAGGCCGTTCTGCTTTCTTTCTGGAGGATGTGGAGTGCACAGATGATCAGCAAAAGCCAAGAGCAGAGAAAACAGCTGATTCCTAAACACCGAGAGGTCTCAAGCCACCCAAGCCTTTGTTCCCCCCACCCCTAAACTTGCACTTGTCATAAAAGTCTGTCCCAGCAAATGATCTGCCGGCTGTGATTGGGTGGAGTGGGGAAAGAGAGAGGGAGGGAAGTCATTCTTTCCTGGCTTAAAAAGTCAATCTGTAAGGCCTGCAGCAGGAAGAAATTGCCTCGCCTGGACCCCTGTTGTCTTTCCTTTTCATCCAGGTTCCCTGCTCGCTCCCGATAACCTCAGGGCTTCCCCTACCAGCACTTACTTCTCTACCTGGCCCTGTCAAGGGCTATGAGGCTCTGCTCCTCCTCTGCTCTCCCATCCCAGCTTTTCTGCCAGCCTGGGTGTCCCACAGCTGACCGCCTGCAAACAGGACTCCATCTCCAGAACCCACTCCCTCCCCCTCAACTTTAGCATTAACCTTTCTCTTTCTTTCAACAAAAGCCAAACTCTTTCAAAGCCAACCTGATTGAAATTCAAAAACTTTCCAGGGCCTCTGCACCACCCTCCACCCCTCCCCATATTGACAGCCAGCTTGCCACCTCCCTTGCCACCTCCCACCCTCTAACCCCCCACCCACCAGCAATGTATAAAATAGTGGGACAAAGACCTCTCCCCACCCCCCTTCCTGCAAGCACAAGACTCTCCCTTTGTATCATTGTATCACTTCAGGCTGGTGTGAAGGGAACGCTGGCTCTGAGCTGCCCATTGTCTCCCCACCCCACCCCCTGCCTTCTGCAGCCTGGAGGCCTGCTGCTGGGTCCTGCTTAGTTGGCCAAACCAAGAGAAGCTGGGGCTCCTTGGCCTACCCAGATGAGATCTATAGCCAGTCTACCTGAAGGGTGCCTGGCCCCAAGGCTCCCTGGCCCCACATTGAGGACCCAAGGGCAGACCTGAATAGCAGCCCCCAGCTTGCACCCTCATCTTCCTGGACACCAGATGGAGCTCCTCCCTCCCTCCTCTCTCTTCAGAGACCAGCTCCCCGCCTCTGCAGCAGAAGCAATTAGAAGGGTCTGGCAGGCTCTGGGGAGGGGAGGGGGCCCAGGTGGTGGCCAGGAGGCTATTAGAAAATGGAGAAAGGCAGCCTGGGGACACATCTTCATACTGGGCTGCAACCACGGGGGAGGAAAGACCAAACGTTTTTCAATTAATAAATTAATTCAACAAGTATTTATTGAGGATCTATCATATGCTCATTGGGGAAAGAGCAGTAAACAAAATAAAGTCCTCCTCACAGAGCTTCCATGAAAGTGGGCAAGAGAGACATATTGACAAATCAATAGATAATCTTCAGGTAAAAGAATATACAGAAAAATAGAGGAGGAAAAAGGGCTAGAGCGTGCCAGCGGGGAGTATATTAGCTTGGGGGTATAATTGGGGGTATGTCATGAGAGGCCTCCAATACAGTTAGAACTCAGGCAGATATAAAAAGTGAGTGAGGGTCTAGGAACAGAGAACTCCAGCCTGAGGGAATAGCAAGAACCAAGGCCCTCAGTCGTTGACTAAGAAACTGAAAGGCGGAAGCTGAGACCAAAGCCGAGAGCATATAGTATGAGGTGAAGGAGGAGCAGGGAGGCCAGATAATGTAGGTCTCTTTCATCTTCATAAGGGGTTGGATTTTTCTCTGAATGAGGGGAAAGCCAGAAGACTCATAGAATCTGATTTACATGTTTGAAGATCCCAGGGCAAGAGCAGAAGTGGACAGATCTTAGAGGAGGGTTTAGGATTATCTAGGTGAGAGAAAATAGTGGCTTGGACAGCACAATATGGAAGATGTGGAGAGAAGTAGTCAAATTTTGGGTATGCTCTGATGGTAGATTGAAAGCAAAGGTGTGCCTGACTTATGCCATGGTATTTCCAGTTGGGTCATATGGTTGTGAAAGCTACATAGTGAATAAGAGAGAAAGGAGAAGAATTGATGCTTTTGAATCATGGTGCTGGAGATGAATATTGGACATACCGTGGATTGCCCAAAAAACCAACAGATCTGTCCTAGAAGAAGTGCAACCAGAGTTCTCCTTGGCAGCTGGGATGGCTAGACTGCATCTTACATATTTTGGACATGCTGCCAGGAGGGACCAATCCCTGGAGAAGGACATCATGTTTGGGAGAGTGGCAGGTCAGTGAAAAAAGGAAAACCCTCAACTAGATGGATTGACAGTGCAACAATGGGCTTAAACATGAAAAAGATTGTATGCCTGGCACAGAATTGGGTGTGTTTCATTCTGTTGTACACAGGGTTGCTATGAGTTGGATCTGACTTTATGGGACCTAAAAACAACTCATAGTAGAACCAATAGGATTTGCTGATGGGTTGTATGGATGGTGTGAGAGAAAGGAATCAAGAATGACTTCAAGGTTTTGGGCCTTACCCAAATGGAAGACTAAAATAGCCATGTACTGATATGGCAGAGATAAAGGAGGTAATTATTTGGGCTTATGTAGTTTGTAGGCTCTGGAGTTGGATTTTGGACTTATATAAAATATGAGCTGTCACAAGATGTTTTTATTGTTGTTAGGTGCTGTCAAGTTAGTGTCCAGCTCATAGTGACCCTATGTACAACAGGTGAAACAGTATTGTTAGTGCTTCTCTGCTATTCATAGGGTTTTCAATGGCTGATTGTTTTGGGAGTGGGTTGCCAGGTCCTTTTCCCAAGCCTACAACACCTGGTGTTCCCAGGCGGTCTTCTATCCAAGTACTAACCAGGCCCAAACCTGCTTAGCTTCTGAGATCTGATGGGATCGGATGCCACAGTGGTGTGGCTGCAGGCTGTCACCTAGACTTGTTCAGGAAGTCACTGAATACATGAGTTTGAAGTTCAGGGAGATGCCTGGGCTGGAGATAGAAATTTGGGAGTCACCAGCATTGTTGTTGTTGTTGTTAGGTGCTGTCGAGTCGGTATCTGACTCATAGCGACCCTCATAGGGTTTTCAATGGCTGACTGTTTCGGGATTGCCTTGGGAGTGGATTGCCAGGCCCTTCTCCCATTTTTGTGGTGCTGGGAATTGAACTTGGGACCTCAGAGATTGCAACGCAGCGCTTTACCCACTGAGCCAAATCCCAGCCCCATCACCAGCATAGAGCAGGTATTAAGACTGGATGAAGTCACCTAGGGAAGGAGGGCAGACAGAGAGGGAATCTGAGGGCCAAGACCAAGGGCATTCTATAGTGTAGAGATCAGACAAAGAAGCAAAAGGGAGCAAGCAGTGAGGTAGGAGAACCAGAAGACAAGGGAAGAAAGTATTTCTAGGAGGGAATCACAGGTTGTGTATGATACAGACTGAGAACTGGCTCCTGGATTTGGCCATAGGGAGGTCACTGGTGACTCTGACAAAAGCCATTTCAGAGGAAGCATGGGAAAATCTGATGAGAGGGTTCAAGTGAGGATGAAAGGAGAGGAGGGGAACAGAGAAATGGAGAAGCAGCTGTAGGGGAAGTGGGGCCAATGGAAGGCTTTTAAAAAAGATGATAAATATTATTGCATGTTTGTGTGCTGACAGGAATGAAGCAGTAGAAAGAGAAAAATTTGATGATGAGTTGAGGAAGAGACAATTCCTGAAGTGTCCTTAAGGAAGTGAAAAGAAATGGGATCCAGAACATAAGTGGAGAGGCTCACCACTGAGTAACAAGACAGAAAGCCAAATAGTGGTAGACACAAATGAGAGGGCGCATGAGATGGTGGGAGCAGGTAGAAGTGAACGTCTAAGTGCTCCTATTTGCTCAATTAAATGCAATACAAGATGCAAGAGGTCTAGGGTTGGAGTTTTGCTAGGAGAGTATAACAAAAGAAAGAGGAGCCAAGAAATTAGTTGAGGGTATATGAGGGGACAAAAATAATAGTGGGCCGTGGAATCTAAGCTGGGTTAAGAGAGAAATTAGAGTATATGGGGTGAGGGGCAGGGAAAAGCAGGGAGGTCCAGTAGAATGGAAGCCCACTGGGGTGGCAATTGGGGCCCTACAAGGAGAGAACTGGAGGTTGGAGGACAGGATACTTAAAAGGGACATTACAAAGTGGTATAGTTAGGGGTAATGATAAGGGGTGGTGATGAATGTCAAATCCATGATTCAGGTAGGAGGACAAGTGAAGAGAGAGAATGTCAAGAAATGGAGAGAGCAGGATATTGGAAATGGTTCACTAAGTGTGGTCCTTGGACCAGCAGCATTATCCACATTTGGGAACCTGTTAGAAATGCAAATCCTTGGGGATATGCCAGGCTTTCAGAATCAGACACTTTGGGGTGGGGCCCAGCAATCTGTATTTTTTTTAATTTTTAATTGCTATTATTTTTTGGTACTGGGAGGTTGAAGCCAGGGCTTGGTGCATGCTAGGCAAGTGCTACACCACTGAGCCCTACTTCCAGCCCCTTTTATATTTTTAATGTTGAGATAGGGTCTCACTATGTCATGCCGGCTGCCTCTAGCCTCGAACTCACAATCCTGCCTCAGCGTCCAAAATTACTGGGATTACAGGCATGTACCACCACAGCACTCAGCTTAAATGGGTGTTCCAGCCCTCTTGAATGATTTGATGATGCTGAATTTGAGAATCACCAGTACAGGGGATTTTTTTTTTTTTTCCAGTACTCAGGGGTTGAATACAGCACCTTGCACATACTTTGCAAGTGCTCTACCACTGGGCTGCACCCCCAGCCCATTTTTAATTTTTCATCTTGAGACAGGGTCTTGCTAAATTATGTGGACCGCTTCTGGCCTTGAACTCATGATCCACCTACCTCTGCCCCTCGAGTCACCCGAATTACAGGCATGTGCCACCCTACTTGGCAGTGTAGGGGATTTTGATGGGTTGCTGGGGTTGAGGAGGGGTAAGAAATGGGATTAGATTAAGGCAGTGGTTCTCCACTATGGCTGCACAGCATTAGAATCAGAACTTTAAAAATCCCAAAGCTGAAGCTGTGCTCCAGAAGCAATTAAATCACTATCTGATAAGGAGAGGGGCCTTAAGAATATCAGTGTTTTTATTAAGTAACTAATTAATTAATTTTTATGGTACTGAGAGGTTGAACCCAGGGTCTCACTAAGTTACACAGTCTCCCTCTGGCCTCGAACTTAATGATCCTCCTGCCTCAACTTCCAGAGCCACTGGGATTACAGGCATGCTCCACTGCACCCGAATCAGTATCAGTATTTTTAGAAAGTTTTCCCTGTGAGTCCAATATACAGACAAAGCTGAGAATCATTAAATTATGGAGAATACAGAGTCCTACAGGAATGACAGTCCAAGTGATGAAGGCTTCTTGGGAGTTAGGGAGCCTTTATGGTGAGTGAAGAAGAGAGCATGAAGATGTTGGTCTGGGTAGACCAGGGAAGAATTTAAGTATGATAATAGTCTCAAGAACATGTGGACCTCTGGTGTTTCTGCTTTACGCCTGCCAGTGGGACATTCTCTTCTATCAACCCAGAAAAAAAAAGTAGTTTTGGAAGGGTGGATCTATACATGAAAGAAACACAGGACATTTGCCACCCACCAAATATATTCAATAGTAAATGTTGGCAGTGACCTGGCATGCCTGGGTCTAGGGAAGCAACTACTCTCAAAGCCAAGTTAGAGCCAGGCCACTGCTGATCCATTGCTCCCAGTCAGCAAGCTCCTTGCCAGGCCAGGCTTTTCCGCAGCTGATTTCTGCTCTATGTGGACACACAAGCAGCATTCCATGTATTAAGCATCTTGGCCTTCGGGGCATGATCCCTTGGGAGTTCAGACGAGAAGAAATATTTTAGAAAATATTTATTCTAGGAATCTAGGAGGCAACTTCTCACCGAAGGGGGAGATGAGAAAGGGGGGTCCTGGAAGCAGTAGGGTATGTATGTAATAAATGTAGATAGTAAATGAATGCAAGGTTGAAAGGGAATTGTTGAATTGGGGGAATGGAGTGATTATAATATATTAAAGAAAGGGAGCATGTAATCATAAACCCACAAGGTCTAGCCTTTATTTAGGAAGACTTGATTGGAGGAGATTATCTCATAAAATAAAGCAGCACTAAGGCCAATGACAAGGATTATCACATAGTAGTGATGGGACAAGGGACTGTCACAAAGGTAGACAAGAGAAATGGCTGTATACTGGAGTCTGATCATACTCTGATGAGATCTGGTATTTACTCAAGACTCCAGGAGAGCTGGGTGCCGTGGTGCACGCCTATAATCCCAGAGACTCGGGAGGTGGAGGCAGGAGGATTGCGGGTTCGTGACCAGAGGGAGTCTGTGTAATTTAGTGAGACCCTGTCCCCAAATAAAAAGTAAAAAGATGGGCTGGGGGTACAGCTCAGTGGTACAGCACTTGCAAAGCATGAGAGTGTGAGGCCCTGGGTTCAACCCCCCAATACCCCAAAAAAACAAAAACAAACAAACAAAAAAAACAGACTCTAGGAGATCACCCCACACAGGTGATTTTATTCAGGAGAAGCTTGGTGTCTAAACACAGGGAGGAAGACTTGTTTATGTGTAGAGAGGGAATTCTCCTATGTGTGTGCTCATTAGTTTAAGCCCAAAGCCAACAGAGCCTTAAGAAAGTATCTGGACTGTGGATAAGGTGGGCACAGTCAGAAAGGATGAGACAGACATATCAAACATGTCTGCCGTAACAGCATTGCTTTAATGCAACCTCCAGAGATGCCACAGAAATTCTAGGCACGGAGTCCTAGGATTTACTTGAAAGGTGACATTAGTGTAACCCTTGCTTTTCTTCTAGGAAAATGGGCAGAATTGGCCAGAACTCTTAGAGTTTGAGGCACTAGCCAGGCCAGCAGGAGGCAGGGAGCACTGCCTTTCTGTGCACTGGGAATATGAAGGAGGACTGCTGGAAAGTGGAGGTATCTCTGTCAGCTCTAACACTGCAGTTGTCAGCCTAGCAGTTCCCTGCTCTCTGGAGCGGGCTGCAAAATGATTCAGCATCCACAAGTGAAAGTGCTTGATTAAGTTTTAATTTTAGCAACTTGCCAGGTGAATGGGGTGGGGGCCTATATCATTGCTATGGGGGAAGGGAAAACTAGAATAAGAGTTGTGCTCTGGACCATCATTTACATAACACAAATCTGTCACCCAGCAGCAGCACCACACTGGCCTGGAAAGCCCCACTGCTGTGGAGATGGCAAAGGGCAGGAGTGAAAAGTAAGGACTGCTGATGTGGCGAGTCACCTTTGCCTATTCCGGAGACGTAGCTTCTTTCCCTCAGACCCAGCTCTGCAGTGTGGGATCAGGAGGAAGCACTGCTTCCTTACTTCAAGCCTTTCCTATTTCCTCAGCATTCATCATCCTGCAGGTTTCTAGTCAAGCTATTCAGAGCAGGGTTTTACATTTCATTCATTCATTCACTCATTCTCATCACACCTATACTTCACTCCTCCAGAGATATCTCACTCCCACAGCTCCAGTTATCATATAAACGTCAGTGACTCTAAATCTCTATCACTAGCCCAGACCCCTCTTCTAATCTTCAGCCTGGTAGAATTGCCTGTATCCCAACTTCTTCACCAGGATTTCCCACAGGTGCCTAAAATTCAATATGTCAAAAGCTGAACTCTTTCTCCCCTTCACATTGATTTGTCCTTCCATGTCAGTGGATGATTCCTGTGCTCATTGTGTCTCCAAGGTATTCATGAGCTATTCCTTATTCTCTACTTTGCATCATATTCATTGTGTCTCCCAGGATATTCATGAGATATTCCTTATTCTCCACTTTGCATCATACTATTCCCTCTGAAATACAAACCTGATCAGGTTTTTGCCACTCTTCAATGGCTTCCCACCGTCTTCAGGATTTGATCCAAGCTTCTTAGTGCAGCTTATAAAAGTCCCACACAAACCTGCCCTTGCCTATCTCTCTGGCATCATCTCTTTCCACTATCCCACCCATCTACCCATCCATCCATCCTTCCATCCATCCACCAAGTCAATAAACATATAGAGTGTTTACTACATGCTGGGATACAGCCATGAACAAAATGGATCTGTGCCTTCCTGGAACTCCAGCTATCCTCATCTATTTTCAGTTCCTCTCTCATCTCTGAGGCAATACATACAGTTTGTTCTGCTAGATGATTTGTTATTCTTCTTCTACCAAAATGTCTCCATATCCTTGCCCCTTGCCCAGCTAACTCTTACTCATGATTTTGGTCTCCCTCACTCTCTAGAGTAGGGAGTTTTCTCTTACTAACCACACACTTCCAAAGCAACTTGTATCAGACCCATCAAAACACTAACCACATCTTATTGAAGCTACTTTTTAAATGGTCTGTATTCTCACTAGACTATACATTTTTTGGGTTTGTTTTTGCAGTGCTGGGGATCAAAACCAGGGCCTCATAGATGCCAGGCAAGTGCTCTACTGCTGAGCCATGTTCTCACTCCTAGACTACATTTTTTTTTTTTTTTTTTTTTTTGGTGGTACTGGGGGTTGATCCCGGGGCCTCACACCTGCATGCTTTGCAAGTGCTGGACCACTGAGCTGCACCCCCAGCCCTTTTATTTTTTTCCTTACTTTCTGAGACAGGGTCTCGCTAAATTACACAGACTTCCGCTGGTCTCAAACTTGCGATCATCTTGGCTCCGCCTCCCAAGCCGCTAGGATTACAGGCATGCGCCACCACGCCCAGCTAGAATACATTTTTTTAAAGGCAGTCTCTGACATCATGTTGTATCCTCAGTGCCTAGCACTACTGAAGTAAGTGTGTGTGTGTGTGTGTGTGTGTGTGTGTGTGTGTGTGTGTGTGTGTGTGTATTTTTGTGGTGCTAGGGAATCAAACCCACGGCTTTGCACATGCTGGGTAAGCATTCTACCATTGAGTTATACCCCCCGCCCTAATTAGGTATTTAATTATCATCTGGTCTTTGCCAAGCAGTGTGGCAGTCTGAAAATATTTATCTTGCCATCCAAATCTCTCTCTCTTTCATTTCCTGTTTCTGTTAATGGTGTTATACATTACTTCCAGGCATCTAACTTAGAAATTTCATCATGAATTGATTTCTTCTTCTCATTTGTACATAAATCAAATTTTTAGCTAAGTCCAGTAGAATCTCTAGCTCTGTAATCTCTCTTTAGTTTATCCCTCTTTCTCCACCCTGCTATTACTGTTCCAGTTCAAGTCCTCATAATTTCTTTTCTTTTTTTAAAGATATACTTATTAAGATATAATTCATATACCATACATCTGGTGTAAGGTATAAAATTAAATGATTTTAGTATTATTAAGGGAGCTATTTAATCATTATCACAATGAATTTTAGGACATTTTCATCACTGCTCTCCTCTAAATCCATATCTTTATGCTGAAACCCCCTAATCCTCCCTTCTCCCCCAGCACTAGGCAACAGGTAATCTACTTTTTGTCTCTATGGGTTTGCCTATTCTGGACATTTCATACAAATGGAATCCCACAATACGTGCCCTCTTATTTCTGATGGCTTTTAATTAGCATGATGTGTTCAAGGTTCATCCATGTTATCATATCCATCAGTACTTCATTCTTTTTATGGCTGAAAATACTCTATTGCATGAATAAATCACATTTTGTTTATCCATTTATCAGTTGAATACTTGGATAATTCCTACTTTTTGGCTATTATGAGTAACATTAGAATGAACATTAATGTGCAAATTTTTGTGTGGATGTATATTTTCAGTTTTGAGGGACACAGCAGCCCCTCCTTATCTGCAGTTTTGTTTTCATCAGTTTCAGCTACTGGCACT
>VMDO01019477.1:0-39632 GCA_007922755.1 Pedetes capensis | reverse complement strand
ATATATCAATAACAAACAATAATGTAAATCATGTTTGATCTCTGCAATTAGAAGAGTGGTTACTATAGAAGAAGCAGGACTTCTTGCTGTACAAGACCTCTTGGGTCTTCCCTTGTACACATCACACACAGTACCATGTGTCTCAAACCTATCATGAACATGTGCAATTGTTAGGTGTGCTGGAGTTTGTTTCATATTCACACCTCCATTGTTGTGCTTATACAACATTCTCAAGTTGCAAATTCCTCTTCAAAATGGTCTTGCATTTCTGGAATGACAACTGTGCTTCCACCATTTTTTCTGCCTGTCCTGCCTGTCATGTGTTGGTGTTAGCACTCATTTGATTAATGTTCTCTATTGAGTGAATGTTATAGTACATATTGCTACCAAAATTGAATTCAACTTCAAAAAGTAATACATAGATTGTTGTTGTTGTTTGGTGCCGTCGAGTCAAGTCTGACTCATAGCGACCCTATGTACAGCAGATTGAAACACTTGCCGATTCTGTGCCAGGCAAACGATCTTATTTGTGATTAAGCCCATTGTTGCAGAGACTGTGTCAATCCATCTGGTGGAGGGTTTTCCTTTTTTGTGTTGACCTGCCACTCTCCCAAACATGATGTCCTTCTCCAGGGATTGATCTCTCCTGACTACATGTCCGAAATATGTAAGATGCAGTCTGGCGAAATAGCATCTCTTAAAATGTATATATATATATATATATATATATATATATATATATATATATATATATGTTTTTGGCACAAACAGTATTATAATTAATTCTTAAATTAAGTCTGTGAGATAGGTGTTATTTCTAACATTTTTATAAAAATAAAATGAGCCTAGAAATTTTATTAATTCACTCAAGGAAGGGGGATGAGTAGTAACTGGAATCCAATTCTGACTCCTAAGGAAGTATTCCCTCTAGAGCATACTTCTTTATAAATAATGGTAGCTTCTACAATTAAATGCAACTGCTAACTATGGTATTTCTACTATATCCAATATCATGATCTTGTTGCTATTGTTACATGCCATTGAGTCAAGGCCCACTGATAGCAACCCTATGTACAAAAGAATGAAACACTCCCCAAAACTGTGCCAGACCTAGCCCTATGTCAGTGCTCCTCTGCTATTCATAGGGTTTTTGATGGCTGATTGTTTCAGGAGTGGGCTGCCAAGTCCTTCTCCCATTTTTTGCAGTGCTGTGGATCAAACCCAGGGCCTCAGAGTGCAGATCAGCAGTCTACCAACTGAGCTAAACCCCAGCCCTTGGGTTTAAAAAAATATTCATTTGTCAGAGTCAACTTGTTTTATACCTAGCCAATAGTTGTGACCTGTTGAATAGGATCAATAGTAAGGCTTTGGTTCAACACCACAGGGTACCAAACTTCTACAGACCCCTCCACAGTGTGCCTTCCGTCTATGTTCTTGGGTTATTGTAATTACTAGTATATGTGACCAGCTTTACCTTTGTCACAACATTCAGACCTTGAGTCTACATACTGTGCAACCAAAAGTCACAAAGAGACAATTTAGTAGCAGAATTCAAGTAATGGAAGTGAAAGAGAGTGAGGAAGTAAACAAAGAAAGAACAGTTGAAAACGGAAATTTCACAATTTTTAGTGGATCCATTAATCAGTCCCATTGGACTATAAGCTCTTCAAATCCCTAGATGGTATTGAGCAAGTGTGTAAGCCAAGTCAAACTCATCTCAGCATTGAAAAGAAGGGATGATTTAAAATACAACACAGAGCAATTTTATAGGCTTAAGCCTCTCTCTCTTCAGATACCCTACTCAACATTACAAACTTAAATTTGTGCCTATTC
Source organism: Pedetes capensis (assembly GCA_007922755.1). Lineage (NCBI taxonomy): Eukaryota > Metazoa > Chordata > Mammalia > Rodentia > Pedetidae > Pedetes > Pedetes capensis. The sequence continues at coordinate 37,799 of VMDO01019477.1, read as the reverse complement.
AATAGGTCTTCAGTAAAACACAGGCAAAAATCCAAAGATATCCTTGAAGCTCCAAAAGCTTGCGTAAACATGAAGAGTCTTGGCATCAACAGCATAGGTCTGTGACCAAGAGTGACCTTATCATTGGCAGTGGACATCAATCATCTCTGCTAGTGACTGTCAGCAGTGGATATGAGAAATGGCCATGGCTTCCTCTCTGAGGGGCTGTTTCATTAGCTTCCATTTGATCATTGACCGTGTCAATGGAGAATTTTAGTTGTCCACCAAAAATGCATTTCCTCCACCTGACACGGACAAAGCAAACTATATTTCTTTGCTTGCCTAGTAATTAAGTTTGCCACATGCCTGAGTTCCAGCCAATGAAATGTGGGAAGATACATCACCTATACCATTCCCAGCACTGGTTCCAGAAATCCCCTTTTTAGCCATGTTCTCTTTTCCATTGAGCTGGTGACCCTTAGGAAGACCTTCAAGATCACATGTTAAAGATCACAGAGCATCCATCATCATGAATCCCTGAGTAACTGTGTACATAGAGCCCCATTTTCCTGTCCCTAGGTTTTACCCAGATGCAAATTATCTTACATATTATTGAGCCATTACACATTTAGTTACTACTAAAAAACAGACCTTAAAAGGAAGGAAATACCATATGATCCATGGTAGCAAATAAGATTTACTAACATATTACAGAGGATAAAGTCTCTGGTGCTTTGTAGAAATATTTGGTTGACACTGAAGAAAGTAAGATTCTCTTGCAGAATGGATCAAAGCTAAAGAAGAATTGTTTTTGGACCTTTTTTTATCACTGTATTTTAATGGACAGTTTTGCAGGATCTGAAAGATATGAGTAGCTGGATAAATGACAAAAAAACTTACTTGATATATCACAAAGGCCTGCATAAGAGCACCAAAAACTCTTGTGAAATGGCAGAGTACAATGGGAGAAAGTTTCAGAAATTTTTTTGGAAAGTGTTGTATTTTCCTGAGTACTCCTCACTCTTGGAAATATTATTTATCCCCTCTAAGCCTTATTTTAATCAGGAGGCTAAGAATCTTTACCTTTCCATGCTGGTGCAAGGATTTAAGGGGGTAATATGGCCAGTGAAAGTCAATATTATTAAGACCTTGACATATTTAAAAGAAAAACAAAAGGTAATTCCTTAATAACACATTAAGTACTAGAACAGCTCAGGGTGCAATTTCAGATGGAACTGAGTTTACTAATTTCAAGCTTTACTAACTCTGCTTGTTGCCACAGCTTGCATCCTATTAAAATCATAAATATTTATTATAGAATCCTACCAAATTTGCAAACCTTTGAAGCCATTTTGCACCAGGTTTTTTCCATTTCATTTATAAAAATGTCAGTTTGGAAGCCTATTTTCCACAAAGTCTTGTAGCTTGATGCTGCTATTTATTGAGTTGAAGATGCTATGCTTTCCCTATTCAACTGGATGGAACATTTGCCCCAGTCCCTATCCTACCAGTAAAAGACACCTGAAATGGGGACCAAGACTGAAAGTTGCTGCCCCTCTGAGGCACTCCATGACTCCCACAGCCCTAACACCTGCTGTGGGACAGTGGTGTTAAAGCTGCTTCTATCTTAATGTCTTGATAGGATGAGCCCTGACTCACCCATCTTGAATGGTAATTGTATCCTGAATCTTCTTTTGTTGTGCTAGCTGACAGAGTTCTTAGCCCTTATATGACCCACCCCCCTACATCTCTCTGCCAATGACTCCATTCACCTCCAACATCTTGCCAATGCACTGAGACCTTTGGTTGCAACTAAAACCAACCTGGCTAAGCATCAACATGTCCAGAATCACAGCCACATCACTTGTTATGCCAGTTGGTAGCCAGCTGGTGCTTGGCTCTGGCCCAGATTGAACACAGATGCACCACAAACCCTGTTAACAGAGGTTTACAATGTCTATATAAGTCACATGGGAAGGTTGTTAGCTGATTCAGTAGGTCTGGGGTGGGGACTGAAAGTCTATCCTAACAAGCTCCCCATGGATGCCACTGGTGCAAGACAATGGAGGACATTTTGAGTAGACAATATTTATTGTGCTGACCTTCCCTCTTCAGTATCAGGTGTGATATTAGTCCCTCAGCTCTACCCAGGAGCCCTCTTCGCTTCTGCCAATAATTCACTCTCATCTAACTTAAGTGCTAGTGTGCCGTGTAATAAATCACATCCACATGTTGCTGTGCTCAAATGTAGACACAGAGACTTTCTACACATGTGCATATGCAAGGTTTCTAATTCATAATTATAAGATTTTCAACTATCATTCAAGTTTTGTTAGAGCTAAAAATTCAAATAACTAATTGCCTTATTCTTTCTCCTACATTTATAACGTGAGACTGGATAATTTATAATCTTTATAATGTATAAGATAATTTTGGCTCACAGTCCTGAAAGTCCAAGAGCAAGGTACTGGCATCTGCTCAGCTTCTGTTGGGGAGGCTTCAGGCTGCTTCAACCCGTGTGGGAAAGCAGAATGCAAGCAGGTGCGTTTGAAAGAGAAAAGGAGACAGAGCTGATGAGCTTTACAGCAAACCAACCTGCTCTCTCGAGAATTAATCCCCACTCCCACAGAAAAGCCATTGACAAAGGGGATCCCTGGCAATCTCAAACAACTCTTAAAAGGTCCACCACTCCTCAGCAGCATTACATTGGGGACACACTTCCACATATGTTTTGTCTAGGAGAAGCCACATCCAAATTGTGGCATTAACTTGACTGCTAGTCCTCCCGTTGGAGATCAAGTTTTCTTCACAGACTTGAAGGACATCAAAAGTTGGGGCACTTGATTCATTTGCATGGAAGACAAAGTAATACACCTGTGTAAGCTTTGGTTCTCATTAAAGTGTTGAAAAATAATACAGAATGTCACTAGCAATTAACATGGGTGGAAAGTTGAAATTACGTGCAAGAAAACAGCCACCTTTCACTGACTGTTCTGCAACTACATCTGGGTACAAACTATTACACTCTCTAAACATTTCTGGAAATAAGCCATTTCCACAGTTGCAAAGCAGAAATTTGATCCTGATTTTATATTATGTTTTAGTTAAAGAGAAAAGCAGACTTTTAAGTTAGCTCGCTAAAATTGCCAATTACCCTAGTCAATGGGAAATTGCAAATGTGTAATACATGCAGGAGTGAATCCAGTTGTAGTGTCAGTGCAGAAAATAATGTTCGCGCAACTACCTGACTGATTGTGTTCCAGCCTTGTGGGGCTGTGCATTTACCTTCCAACTGAGGGGATAGAAAATCAGATCCCTTTGTCCACCTACTTAACACATTATTTTTTCCGACTCCAAAGGTTGTCTTTAGCACAAGGTTTTCTTAGCAAGTTATATAAATATCTAAATCAAGTAGAATTGCCCCTCATTACCAGTCTTTTAGCAATGTGATCTCACACCTGGAATGCTTCCCATCTGGTGTTTGAATAGGTTCATTATGAGGATCAGCAATGATCTTCACAGCAAAAGGCACTTCCCAGTAGTGATGCCATGTGCTGGAAAGAACATCTGGTTGAGAATGCAGATGGCAATGCCTTAAGTCTGAATTGGGCTGAACACCTTCAATTACTGTCATTTCTTCAGGGTTTGAGTGGGTATTTTGTTTTCCAGGTGTATACCTCAGTATCGAAAAAAGGGTGGGTCTGACTCCATAATTAACAAATGCCTCTCTGGATCAAAACTGGTTTACCATTTCTTATCTAAGTATTTGGAATGCATACATGGTTTCTGGAAAAGAACTGATGTGAACCACAACAGTTTTCCAACGGGTATCTGGGGAGAGACCATAGGGTTAATGCAGACTAAAGGTGATTCTGCGGCTAGGGTTTAGCTCAATTGGTAGAGCACTTGCTCTGTGCACTGTGAAGCCCTGGCTTCGATCCCCAGGACTGGAAAAATGGAGAAGGGCCTGGTAGACACTCCCAAAACAATGGGCCATCAAAAACCATATGAAGGGCAGAGAAGCACTGACACAGTGCCAGGCATAGCACAGTGTTGGGGAGTATTTCATTCTGTTGCACATAGGGTCACTGTGAATTAAACCAATTCAATGGCATCTAACAACAACAAAGTAGAATCTGGGTGCTGAGGAGATCCCTGGAGGGAGGCAGAAGGCGAGGCAGGTCTCCCTTACAATGCATAGGCTGGTAATACCTAAGTCTCAGAACAGAATCAAATACTCACCAATTCTTGTTCAATATTAGTGACCAAAATAACCGAAGATAAAAGAGCTTGAATGATGGAGCAGCTTTAGCCAATCAGGGTGCCTCAGAGGGACTGATTACTTAATGATGCCAGAAAATTTGAAAGGGCTCTACCAAGGGTCGTCCTGCCTTTACTTGTACCTGTCTCCCCTGTACCAGTTTTTATCCCAGTGGCTTTTTTTTTTTTCAACTTCTGTGTGGAACCCAGGGCCTCACACACACTTTTCAAGCACTATACCTCTGGGCTGCATCCACAAGCCCATTTTTTATATTTTATCTTGAGACACAGTCTCACTAAGTTACACAGGCTGCCTCTGGCTTCAAACTTGTGATCCTCCTGCCTCTGCCTCCAGCGTCACTAGGATTACAAGTGTGAGCTACAGTGCCCAGCCGCCAGCAGTTTCTTAATTCAAGGAGGAAGCTAGCTCAATATACAATCATATGAAGCCACCAAATGCACATGAAAATATGCATATTACCTGTGAAAAACATGATAATTTAATTTTGTAAAACAAAACTATTTTCAAATATTTGAGTATCATTGCATGGTGTATTTAAACTTTCAACATTTTTTTTCCTCTATGCCTACCTATTATTTTAAATATATTTTACAGGCATCTTCCAAGTATAAGAAGCTATGGTTTAAAAGTGTCACTCAAAGTGATGTTTTCACTGACTCTAGGCAGAGAATTTGAATGGCCCTTGTTCTATGGCTTGTCCGTGCTTTGTGTCAGTGTCTCTGTAACCAGAAGAAACAGCACGTAGCAGGAAGGTGCTCCCTTAGTCTAGGGAGATTAGAGCTGGATGGGCTGGATGATGCTGGACCTGCATCCAGGCCATTCCAGAGACTGTTGCACCTCCATGAAAACACCTGACCCAAATGAATGTCTAAGAACCTAGGGATAGTGTAACATAGCAGTTCTCCAAATTTTTGGTCCCAAGATCCCCTCACACTTTTAAAACTTATTGGGAACCCCAAAGAGCTTCTGTGTAAGTCAGTCTTATCTGTGAATTATTATCTTTATCATTAAAAATTTTTAAATTTAAAATATTTATTAATTTATCAAGAACAGCATTAACACCTTTAAATAAGCTGAGGGTATAGCTCAATAGTAAAGTGGTGCTCAGCTTGTGCAAGAAGATGGATTCAATCCCCAGCACCAGGAAAAAAGTGTGTACTGTCATATAGTTTCCAAAAATAACAGGAGTAGTGAGAAGACTCACATTGGTTTACAATTTAAGAAATATTCTTAATGTGTCTTTTGATAGAATGTAGTTGGATGCTAACATTTATTTCTGCCTTCAACTTTATATTGCAGATCCATGTAACCTCTGAAAAATGACACCATAACCTTATAAAGTAACAAGAAAGAAGGCAAAAATCTCTAAGTATTACTTAGGAAATGGTTTTCACCTGGTGGACCCTCTGAAATGTCCTGGAGGTCTGAGGGGTTCCTCTTCTACACTTGGAGAACCACTGGCTTAATTCATTGTATCATTTGATACCATTTAAAAAGCATTATCATAAAAGTTTCAAATAATCATGCTACCCATTCTTTTTTCTCTCTCTCTCTCTCTTTTTTTTTTTTAATTTTGGTACTGGAGGTTGAATCCAGGGCCTTTGAATTGCATGCTTTGCAAGTGCTGGACCACAGAGCTGCACCCCCAACCCACTTTTTTTACTTTTTGAGAGAGAGTCTCGCTAAATTATGCAGACTGCCTCTGGCCTTGACCTGCGATCCTCCTGCCTCTGCCTCCTGAGTCGCTTGGGATTACAGGCGTGCGCCACTGTGCCTGGCTTCCATTCTTTGTCTCAAACCCATTACATATCCTATTATATTTATACTTCATTAACAATTATTAACAATATAAACTCTAGAAGTCACAGCTTTTGAGGGATGGCACATGTTAAAATTGATGATGTGTTGTACAGATATGGTCACAACCTACTAGGTTTATTTTCTGAGTTTCAAAGGTAGATCTAAAGGAAAATAAAATAAAATAAGGAAAACTGGTAGGAACTGTCCAATTCATTAACATTCTAAGAATCATATTTAATAAATATAATATGAAGGCTTGCCCAAAGGAGTATTTCCACATTTATTCATCAAAGTATCCCAATTAGATTATTTGTATTTTTACAAATGAGGAAATTAAACCAAAGAGAGGCTACGTATTTAGCCTAATATTTTACATCAAGTGGCAGAATTATCAACTGAACCTCAGTAGTCTGATTCCAGACTCTAGGTGACAAATACGCTATGCTGCCCAGCCCCATACTTTATCCTTGTCCATCAGTATGGCTGCTCCCAGGGCTATTTTAGGGGGATTTATTTTTGGTGAATTCTTTATTAGATCCTCAAACAGCCAGCCCCCCTCCTCAAGGATAACAGAAATATTTTCAATCATTTCTCTTAAAGTTGAACTTATTTTCCTTTGTACTTATCATCTGTGATCTATATATCAATTTGTTCTTTTTAAAACAAGAAATATCCTTCCCTATTTTAGTCACTTTAGAAATCAATTTGACTAGTCCATGAAGTTCTAAAAAATAATTGCAGTCTGGAGTTAAGCTATTTAAAACACTGTGTCTCAAGCCAGCATCTTGGAATATTTTGGACACACTTTGTTAATCAAAAATAATAGTATTAATATTATATCTATTATCCTAGGCCAGTATTAACATTTTTATGCAATTGATAGAGCAGATTAGAAAGTGTTTTGATTTGTGTTTTCAGAGCTTTCATTAACATACTGCATTGAAGGAGGCTGAACAAAGACTATTTTCAAAATACTGAATTTACGTAAGAATTCTGAGACCTATAGAGACTAGGTGAAGTACTGACAATACTGTAAAGACAAAATCTGCCCTTAAAAGCAGGTCCTTTATCAAGGTGGACTTCAGATGATCTAGCCATGGGTCTCTAATTTTTGTGGGTCTAGCAAGTTCACCTACGGAGGCAGTGATTTCTGACTCATTGAGGGAGGGGATCTCTGACTAGAATGGTGCACAAAAAACATCTGCAGTTGGACAATCTCTTAAGGCTAGTACCGCCTCCCTGAATGGAAAGTCTGTGGTGATGGTAGGATCTGGGAGAACAGGTTCAGGAAGTTATACTCACACAGGCTTGGACTCATAGCAGAGTTGGGATAGGTTATATTTTCTGCCTTATTTTCATTTTTCTTTTTTTATTTTAATTTGTTGTTGTTGTTGTTAGGTGCTGTCGAGTCGGTATCCGACTCATAGCGACCCTCATAGGGTTTTCAATGTTTCAGGATTGCCTTGGGAGTGGATTGCCAGGTCCTCTCCCTTTTTTGCCATGCTGGGAATTTAACTCAGGACCTCAGAGACTGCAGCGCAGCGCTTTACCAACTGAGCTAAATCCCAGCCCAATTTTTTTTTTTTTAGTTTTTACTTTTATTTATAAATGTTAGTGGGGTAGAGAGTAATAAGCCATTTGTTATGTCCATTATGCAACTATTAAATTAGTTTTGCTCACACATTCATCACCTTATATATTTTACAGAACAGTATCAACTAAAGAATAGAAGAAGAAAGTAGGAATTTTAATTAATATGTAGTGAGAATCACATGCAAACATGGGTTACACTTACATTGATTTTTTTCCTTTCTTTTTTTTTTTTTTTTTTACATATTCGTATAGTTTCATCTGCCTGCAGCTATAGTACTCTGGTATCTAATCCCATCAGATCTTGGAAGCTAAGCAGGGTTGGGCCTCGCTAGTACTTGGATGGAAGACCACCAACACCAGATACTGTAGGACTGGGAGAAGCACCCAGAAACTCATTCCCAAAACTCAATCCACCATTGAAAACCCTGTGAATAGCAAAGAAGCACTGACAATATAGTGTTTCGCCTGTTGTACCTAGGGTCACCATGAGTTGGACACTGACGCCATGGCACATAACAACAACAACATAGTTTCATCCTATATTTTGTGCTTTTCTTCTTCCTCTTTACTACTCTACATTGTTCTTTCTCCTCTTCCTCTTTTCCTTAACCTCTGTTCCCACATGCTCATCCCCTCCCCTCACTATCAGTATTTTCCATTCTTAGATAAGTGTGATTGTCTATTTTTATACATCTCTATATCATGTTCTCCTTTAAGTTACATTTAGCTCCCACATATTAGTGAGAACATATAGTATTTCTGTTTTTGAGTCTATGTTAATTCACTTAAAATGATGTTCTCCAGTTCTATCCATTTTGCTGTAAATGACATAAACTCATTCTTCTTTACTGCTGAGTAATATTCCATTGTGTATATATACCACAATTTTTCAATCCACTCCTCTGTTGATGAATATCTTTGTTGATTCCATACCCTTGCAATTGTGAAGAGTGCTATATTAAATAAGGAAGTGCAGGTGTCCTATTGGTATGATGACTTTTTTTTAGAATATAAACTGGTATAGCCGGATTGTATGGCAGTTGTATACTTAGTTTTCTAAGGTATCTCCATATTGATTTCTAAAGTGGATGAACTAATTACAGTCCCACCAGCAGTGTAAAGGGCTGGGGTTTAGCTCAGTTGGCAGAACGCCACTCTGCACTCTCTGAGGTCCCGGGTTCAATCCCCAGCACAGCAAAAACAAGAGAAGGATATGGCAATCTATTCCTGAAACAATCCCAAAACAATCAGCCATTGAGAACCCTAGGAGGGTCACTATGAGTTGGACCTGACTTGACAGCAACTAACAATAACAAACAGCAGTGTAAAAGGGTTCCTTTTTCTCTGCACCCTTCCTAGCATGTTATTATTTGTTTTATTAATCTTGGCCATTCTTACTGGAGTGAGATGGAATCTAAGTGTTGCTTTGATTTGCATTTTCCATATGAGTAAAAATTATATAATCTCAGCTTACCTATCTGTCAATTGATCTGAATGTGCTAATTATCCTTCATTCACCCTCTGTAATTTTAGTAACTTTGGTTGAAGAATACTTCTTTCAGTTAGAAAAGCCCATTTAGAAAAGTGATTAAGAACAGAAGCCTTATGATTTGAAAGCAGAGCTGAGTGTGTCTTTAGGCTCCTCTACATACATTCTCTCTACATGCTCCAGGCTCATAAACTCACTTGTTTGCAGTGTTCATTGACTCACATATACAGTCCCACACCCACATCAAATAACAATAACAAACATCAAAGACAGCAGCAACAACAATTACTTCAGGAAGGATTTCCTAAAGGATCTTAATGCCTCCTTTAAAAGCATATGAGAAGTCTCCAGATTTCTGCATCTAGAAGTACTGTCTTGACCACCCATATGCACAGAACCTTCAATTAGGGTTAGTTAGAGTATATAAACATACCTCATAAGAAACCTATGGAAAAAGTCAATGGCTGGCTTTGCATGTGAACAGTGTGTTCTTATTTGCACTCTGATTATTACACATGTTGTGACTATCAGTGTAGAGAATAACTTAAGCAGAAAAGACAATCATAAGCATGAACTAATACTGATGCTCTAATGATATCCTGAGAAAATTTAGGAAAATTAACCATACTCATACCTTATAAAAGGATAGGGATTGAAAAAATTAAAGGTTGGGTCTTTCATAGGAGGATTTTAATAACTAAATCAAGAATTTGAGGTCCAACTTAGATGTAAATGACCTCTATAACCTAGAAAGGACATTAGTAATAACATTTCTAGCTATCATTCATCAGGGAATCACCCAGATTAAATGGAGCTGGCTGCTGAGATAGAAACTGTTTTTTCCTCATCCACACTATGGTCATTATATGTTTTATTTCATTCAGTCCTCACTACAGTCCTATGAGGTAGGCAGTTTTAATCTTCATTTCATAAATAAATGCAGAATAGACCCTATAAAACCATCTAGCTTTACATATACATAAAGGCACGAGGCTCAGGGATGAGTGACTAAGACATTTGTTTAGTTGCTATTAGAGTTTTTATTTGAACATACAAAACCAAATATGTTATTTAAGAGGTCCAGTAAAAAATGAAAAGTGTAAAGGCCCTTGGTCAAAAATTATTAAAAGTGACAGCAGAACATTTACCCAACTGTGAGGCCCCCCTCTATGAGTAGCTAGCTCACGAAACATCCCTCCAAAAATCCCTACTCAGGAGTCCCATGTTACTAAAGCAACACAAATAATAAAAGAGAAATTTCATTTCTTGTAGAGCATAAAGATTTTTACAGGAATTACAAGAATATCATCTGAAGCCGAAGTGGAAGATGTGAGTTTACAGGTAGCTGTGAACATCACAGAAACAAATACAATCCACCCTCCACAGGTGTTGTTCCATATCCATGTATTGAACCAACTGCAGATCCAAAATTCTTGGAATAAAACTGCATTTGTACTGAACATGTAGAGAGTATTATCCTTCTCATTATTCCTTAAACAATGCAGTATAACAACTGCTTATTACAGCATTCCAATTGCATCCAGTAGTACCAGTAATTCAGATATGATTTGCAGTACAGAGGATGATCTGCACAGGGCACATGCAAGTGTTATGCCTTTGTATATGAGGGACTTCAGCATCACCAGATTTTGGTATCTAGGGGTAGAGGATCTCAGAACTGAACTTAAGATTCAAGGTAATTTAGTCACTCATAACCCTCACACATCTGCCAGTTTGCTGCACTGTGGGGGCTTGTGTGTTGTGATGAGGCTGAAAGCTATGCCACCGGTATCTCAGATACCTGCTGGGTCACCCATGGTAAACAGGTTTCAGCTGAGCTTCCAGACTAAGACAGACTAGGGAGTAGGCATGGGCAAACTGCTCCCAAAACAACTAGCCATTGAAAACCCTATGGATAGCAAAGAAACAGTGTCAGATATAGTGCCAGAAGATGAGCCCCCCAGGTTGGAAGGCACTCAAAAGACTACTGGGGAAGAGTTGCCTCCTCAAAGTAGAGTCTACCATGATGACGGAAATGGAGTAAAGCCCCAAGGACCTCCACTTGCTGATGTGGAATGACTCAAAATGAGGAGAAACAACTGTAAATATCCATTAATAACTGGAACATGGGATGTACATAGTATGAATCTAGGAAAATTAGAAATCATTAAAAGAGAAATGGAGTGCATAAACATTGATATCCTAGGCATCAGTGAGCTAAAATGGACAGGCATGGGCCACTTTGAGTCAGATAATCATATGGTCTACTATGCTGAGAATGACAAACTAAAGAGAAATGTGGTTGCATTCATCATCAAAAAAGACATCTCAAGGTCTGTCCTGAAATACAATGTTGTCAGTGATAGAAACCTACAAGGAAGGCCAGTAATTATGACTATTACTCAAATTTATGCACCAACCACTAAGGCCACAAATGAAGAAAGGGAAGACTTCTATCAGCTTCTGCAATCTGAAATAGATCAAATATGCAATCAAGACATACTGATAATCACTGGTGACTGGAATGCAAAGGTTGGAAACAAAGAAGAAGGCTCAGTAGTTGGAAAATATGGTCTTAGTGACAGAAATGAAGCTGGAGATTGCATGATAGAATTTTGTCAGACCAATGACCTCTTCATTACAAAGACATTTTTTCAACATCATAAACGTAGACTATATACATGGACATCACCAGATGGAACATACAGGAATCAAATAGACTATATATGTGGAAAGAGATGATGGAAAACCTCTACATTAAATGTCAAAACAAGACCAGGTGCTGATTGTAGATCAGACCATCAACCTCTCATAGGTAAGTCCAGACTGAAGCTGAAGAAAATTAGAACAAGTTTTCAAGAGCCAAGGTATGACCTTGAGCATATCCCACCTGAGTTCAGAGACCACCTCAAGAATAGGTTTAATGCATTAGATACAAGTGATAGGAGGATAGAGTAGTTGTGGCATGTAAAAGATATCATTCAAGAAGAAAGCAAAAGGTTGTTAAAAACACACACACAAAAAAAAAAAAAGAAAAGAAAAGACCAAATTACATCTCAAAAGAGACGCTGGACCTTGCCCATGAAAATAGAGCAGCTAAAGTAAAAGGAAGACATAATTAAGATAAGGATCTAAACAGAAGATTTCAGAAGGGAGCTTGAGAAGACAAAAACAAATATTATCATGACATGTGCAAAGAGCTGGAGTGAGAAAACCAAAAGGGAAGAACACACTCTGTGTTTCTCAAGCTTAGGGAAGTGAAGAAAAACTGCAAGCCTTGTGTGGCAATAGTGAAAGATTCTACAGGGAAAATATTAAACAATGCAGGGAACATCAAAAGAAGATGGAAAGAATACACAGAGTCATTGTATAAAAAATAATTGGTAGATGACCAACCATTTCAAGAGGTTGCATAAGAAGAGGAACCAATGGTGTTGAAGGATGAAGTGGAAGCTGCCTTGAAAGAACTGGCGAAACACAAGGCTCCAGGAATTGATGGGATACCAATAGAGATGTTTCAACAAACAGATGCAGCATTGAAGGTGTTAACATGTTTATGCCAACAGATTTGGAAAACAGCTACTTGGCCAACTGACTGGAAGAGATCCCTATTTGTCCCTATTCCAAAAAAAGGGGATCTAACTGAATGTAGAAACTATTGAACAATATCATTAATATCACACACAAGCAAAATTTTACTAAAGATCATTCAAAAGCGACTGCAGCAGTATATAGACAGGGAATTACCAGAAAATCAAACAGGATTCAGAAGAGGGCAGGGAACCAGGGACATCATTGCTGATGTCAGGTGGATATTAGCTGAAAGCAGAGAATATCAGAAAGATGTCTATCTATGTTTTATTGGCTATGCAAAGGCATTTGACTGTGTGGATCATAACAAATTATGGATAACACTTCGGAAAATGGGAATACCAGAGCACCTAATTGTGCTCATGAGGAATCTGTACGTAAACCAGGAGGCAGTTGTTCGAATAGAACAAGGAAACACTGAGTAGTTTAAAGTTGAGAAAGGTGTGTATCAGGGCTGTATACTTTCACCATATCTCTTCAATTTATATGCTGAGCAAATAATCCAAGAAGCTGGACTTTATGAGGAAGAACGCGGCATCAGGATTGGAGGAAGACTCATTAACAACCTGTGTTATGCAGATGACACAACTCTGCTTGCTGAAAACGAAGAGGATTTAAAACATTTACTGATGAAGATCAAAGATCACAGCTTTCAATGTGGGTTATGACTAAACATCAACAAATCAAAAATCCTTACGACTGTGTCAGCACGCAACTTCACAATAAATGGTGAAAAGATTGAGGTTGTCCAAGACTTTGCTTTGCTTGGCTCTATGATCAACACCCGTGGAAGCAGCAGTCAAGAAATCAAAAGATGCATTGCTCTAGGAAAAGCTGTGGCAAAAGATCTCTTTAGAGTATTGAAAAGCAAAGATGTCACATTGAAGACGAAGGTGTGTCTGACTTATGCCATGGTATTTTCAGTCGCATCATATGGTTGTGATAGCTGGGCATTGCACAAAGGAGACAGGAAAAGAATTGATGCTTTTGAATTATGGTGCTGGAGACGTCTATTGAATGTACCATGGACTGCCAAAAGAACCAACTGATCTGTCCAAGAAGAAGTGCAACCAGAGTGCTCCTTGGAAGTAAGAATGGCCAGACTGTGTCTTACTTATTTCGGACATGTAGTCAGGAGAGATCAGTCACTGGAGAAGGACATCATGTTTGGGAGAGTGGCAGGTCAACACAAAAGAGGAAAACCCTCCACCAGATAGATTGACACAGTGTCTGAAACAATGGGCTTAAACATAAATAAGATTGTGTGCCTGGCACAGAATCAGGAATTGTTTCGATCTGCTGTACATAGGGTCGCTATAAGTCGGATCCTACTCGAGGGCACCTAACAACAACAACAACAGTCACTCATAAATATAAGTTTAATAAGAATAAGGTATAAAGGCTTGGCTTCTTTCTTTTCTTGCCAATACTTTACTCATCATTTTAAGTTTTTAGCTGTGAAAATTAGTGTGCCCCCTCTTGAAGTGAGTTATTGATAGTACAGCGGGAGGAAATCCATGTGGGATTTTAGGTGGTCACTGAATCAATATTATTTAGAGCACCACTCTGCAGTCTCTGAGGTCCTGAGTTCGATTCTAGCACCACAAAAATGGGAGAAGTAAGTGGCAACCCACACCCAAGGCAATCCTGAAGCAGTCAGCCACTGAAAACCTTACGGGGGTCTCTATGAGTCAGAGTGGACTTGACAGCACCTAACAACAACAACAACAACAACAACAACAACAAAGGAGAAATTTCTAAAGGAAATTCTAAAGGAAATTTCTAAAGGAAAATATTCTCATTTCTAAAGGAAAATGTTCTCATATCACTTTACTTTTGTTTTACAAAACTGAAACGCAAAGTATTTTAGGTGCTAATCCCTGATGCTCAATCGTGTGTTTTGTTTCCTCAACTGATTTTGTCTCCTTTTCTGTTTTCCCTCATCTGTCCAGTATTTGTTGAACACACGCTTTTTAAACACAAATTCATATTAAACCCACTGAAACATTTCTCTCTTTAAGCTGCCTAAGTTCAGAATTTGATATGCAGTTCATATTTCAATTCCTTATCTGTCATTTGATTTGCTGAATTGTCAGTCTGCTGGGCTAGATTTAATGGCCTCTTATCTGTCCTGGGAGAGAAAATGACTTGCCAAGTAAAAAGTATGCTCAAATGTTTAAATTCCCACCCTGAAAATAAAGTTCTGCTTTGATGTTAATTTAAAAGAGGGAGCTTCTTTCCACATTGGATTAAACAAATCTTAAATATAAAAAGCACTTCGGAAAAGATGCTATATAAATGTAAACTATTTTTTCATATGCATTATGGTGATAGAAAACAAGAAACTCTGTGTGTGCATATTTATGTATGTATAAAATGGGCATACATACACTTATACATAAATTTTTCCCCATACTCTGTATCCATTTCTAGTCCCTATCCAGATACAGATATATTGGAATTACCTTTAATAGCAACACTATCTCTTACTCAATTGTCAGAAATCTGGCCATGTTTTCCCTAGTACAATGGATTTTTAAACTGCACAGATGTCCAAGAACTTTCTAACTGGGAAGACATAAGAGAATAATGCAATAAAGGAGCCATGGCATTTAATAGAAATGGTCAGCTGCCAGGCAGGAAAGACGGGCCCTGTCTGTACATTTTCTCCTCTCCCAGGGCCCTGTGAGAACAGAACTTTCCCCCTCGTGTGTTCAGTCAGCTCTCCTAGCTGCTTAGTGTGAACTATGTGTCCTTAACTCCCATTTGATGTACTCACTTTTTTTGTGATACGGAATTTGAATTATGGAGCTATTTTATCCATGACCTCAAATGCTTTCATATTCTCAAAAGCTCCTCCAGTTCACAGCAGCTCAGGGAGCTAACACTGGGAAACACTGTTGCTGATAAGTTGTGAAAACTCAGACAAATCCACACAGCTAGCTAATGCCCACATACTCATTCATGGGAATCAGAAAATGAAAAAAATAATCTCAAACACAGGCATTTAATGGGCTTCTACTTTTGGAAATGTCAACTTGATACTATAAATTTCAATAAATAAATAAAAAGTGAATTTATGAGGTAGAACAACTGAATATCCACATGCAAAATAAAATAGAAAGAAAGAAAGATTCTAGTCTTCTCCCCTGGCACACACCAGTAATCCCAGCAACTTGGGAGGCTGAGACAGGATGGATAATGAGTTAAAGACCAGAGGCAGTCTGCATTCCTTAGTGAGACTCTACCCCATAATAAAAAAATAAATAAAAAGGGGCTGGAGGGTTCACCTCAGTGGTAGAGCACTTGCCTGCCATGTGCGAGGCCCTAGGTTCAATCTCCTGGTACTGCAAAAAAGTAAAAGTAAAAAAAAAAAAAAAGAATCTAGACACAAACTTTTTGAATTTCACAAGTAGTGATGTGAAATGGATCCTAGACGTACATACGTGTAAAACCTCTAGAAGATGACATAGGAAGAATTCTAGGTGACCTGGGGTTTGGCAATAAGGTTTTTGTTCTTTTATAACTTTTTAGAAATAATTATGATAAAATACACATAACACAAAGTTTCCTATATTAATGTCTCTAAGTATAGTTCAGTGGAGTTAAATACAGTCATAGTAGTGCACAGCCATCACCACCATCCATCCTCACAATCCTTTTCATCTTACAACACTGAAACTCTATACCCATGAAACAGCAATTTCCTAATTTCCTCCCTAACCCCAGCCTCTGATAATCACTTTTCTACTTTCTGTCTCTGTAATTTTGGGCAATGAATTTTATATTAAGCACCATCCATGAAAAAAAAATAAAAAGTAGTACTTATGAATTAAACTTTAATTAAAATTGAAAGACTCTTAAGAGAGACACTGCTAAGGAAACAAGACAAGCCACACTGAAAGAAAATATTTTCAAAATACACATTTGTCTGACAAAGGACTTAGATAAAATTATACAATGAATTCTTAACACTCAAAAGAGTAAATAAACAGCCTGATTAAAAAATAAGCATGTGATCTAAATATAAACCTCACCAAAGAAAATATACAGAGTAAGTGAAGAAAAGGTTCTCACCATCTCCTCATTAGAGAGTAACAGATTAAAGCAATGATGAGATACAAATTAAAGCCATGATTATGTGCTTATTACAGTGGCAAAAATCCAAACCACTGGCAGCACAAAATGCTGGTGGACATGTGAAGTAAGAGGAATTCTCTCTCATTGTTGTGGATAATGCAGAATGGTATAACCACTTTGGAAAATACTTTGGTGATTTCTTGAAAAGCTAAACACAGTCTTGTCTTGATCCTAGATATTAACTCTAAACACTTGAAACTTTATGGCCACAAAAACCCACACACAAATGTGTATAATAGCTTTATTCCTAATTGCCCAAACATGGAAGTAACCAAGATATTTTTCAAGAGGGGAATTGCAAAGAATAAAGAAAATATGGTGTATGCATACACTTGGATGATATTTAAGCCAGAAAAAGATAGTGAAGATCCTTAAGTCCATATCTCTACGGGAAGAAAGCAAATCTGAACAGAATGAATATTGTATGATTACAGCTATATAGCATTCTAGAAAAGGCTACACTATGAAGACAGTGAAAACATCAGTTGTTAGCAGGAGCTAAGGAGATGACAGAAGGATAAATTGGTAAGAGAATATTTTAAGAGCATTGAAACTGTACTGTATTATATTCTGATGTTGGGTAGATGACATTTTGGGTCTGTGAAACTGTGCCCATAGAAATGTACAACATGAAGCATGAACCTGGAAACTATGGACTTTAGTGAATAATAGCATTTCAATATTGGTCCATCAGTTGTAATAAATGTAAGTAGTAGAGGAAACTGGGTGAGTGGGGATTATATGAGAACTGTCTATTTTCTGTTCAGTTTTTGTGTACATCTAAAACTGCTCTAAAATGAACCTTATTAATTGCAAAATTCATATTATGTTATTTGTTGTTGTTAAGTGATGTCAAGTCAGTGTCCAACTCACAGTGACTCCATGTACAACAGGTGAAATATTGTGCTTCTCAGTTATTCATCGGGGTTACAGTGGCTGGTTCTTTTTTGGGAGTAGGTTGCCAGGTCCTCCTCCCAAGCCTACAGCACCTGGTGTTCCCAGGAGGCCTCCCATCAAAGTACTTACCAGGCCTGACCCTGCTTAACTTCCAAGATCTGATGGGATCACAGTGTTACCGCTGCAGGAATTATGATATTTAGCATTCTCAAAAGTAAATATACTTAAGTTCTATCACAGATCTTTGCACATTTTCAGAGACAGCTTGACCTGGTGTTCTGACTATTACTGTAAAGACAAATAAGATTTTTTCCAAAATGATTTATTTTCTAACCACATCCACAAATGCAAAATTAACAGACTTCAGAAAGATACTTATAGTATCAATGTAGTTTTGAAATGTGTAGACTAGTCACCTAAGACTTCCTGTGTAGTGATACAAAAATCCTATAAATGAGACCTTCAGGTTTAGAAGGAGGAATGAAAGAATAAAATGCTCCTGACAGATGCCTATTCCCCCTGAGATGAATTCTTAAGCCTTTTTATAACTGATGAAAAAGATTATATGGGAAATGTTTGTCACTAAAACTGGAGTCAAAGCAAGAAATTAATGTGTAAGTACAAGGTTTGTTAGGAATGTATCCATAAGTTACTAAGCACACACACACAAGTATGCATGAACATGTATACTTCTGTGTCCTTGCCAGAATTACACATGTGTGTGCTTACATGTAGACACACAAAATGCAACTGTGAAAAACTGGGAAGTTTACCAAGTCTTTATTTGAGAAAAACAACTTGGTGTCCAAAAATTAGAAAGGAGGAATAGAAGTGGGGGAATGGAGCAAGATTGGTTGTCAGTTACAGAATCCCCAGTACTTCATTGATTTGCATTTGGCCAAATTAAGTACAACTTACTGCCATGTATTCTAACTTTATTCAAGGTGAGTACTTTTATTCATGGTATGTTAATTTAAACTGAATGTTTTTCAATGCAGTAGGGGGGAAAATATAGTGTGCAGTTTCCTTAATTTACAGATTAGTAATTACTCTTATATTGGCTTTGGCTGTTTTTTTTTTTTTCTTGAGGATGATTTTAATTAGAAATTCTAATTAACTGCACACTACAATCACCCCTTATGCCTCTTCATGAAATTATTCCTCATAAAGTGAGTGAAAAGAGACCAAGCTACAATCAAGGAAAAGCTCCAGATTAAAAAATAAGCATTGCAAATCTCAAAATATCCACCTGAATTCAGGAGCTCTAAATACACATGGTCCTTCATGAATTCATGAGATCCTTCAGGCTGCATTTAAAGAATGATTTCATTATTTCAGCCAGTGAATTAAATATAATAAAATAATTTGAACAAAGTTAGAGTCACTTTTTCTGTTGACCCTGGAAATTTTTCTCAGATGACCCACATTTTGGTCTTTATTTCCAGAAGAGAGAATGCTAATTGTACCTACCTCATAGGGATCTTATAAGTTAAATGAAGTAACAGACATATACAGTTTAAAACACTGCTTTCCCATGGAGCACCAATGAATGCCAGTTATCAGCATTAAATTAACATACCAGGTGGAGTTAGGCTTTAAAATTAGAAAGAGGAAGTTTGTGTCCTGATTTCATCAGTCTGGCTATTTAGATTCCCAACACTTGCATTTGTTCAACTGTAGAGTGAAAATAATATTACCTTTACTTTATATTGAACAGTGTTTAAAAACTATAGATCAAGTAGAAATTCCAGCTCATTGCATTTTTAAATAAAGTTTTATTGCAACACAGCAACTCTCTTTTGTTTACTTATTGCCAAGGAGTTACACAGAGATGGTGTGGCCACAAGGTGTAAATGATTTACTATCTGGACTCTCACAGAAAGTTTTTGCTGACACCTAGGCTCAAGTATCAATGAAACTCAGAAAAAACATTCTCATAAATTGTTATTGTTGTTAGGTGCCCTTGAGTCTGTGTCCAACTCACAGTGACCCTACATAGAACAGGCAAAGTGGTATTGTTTGTGCTTCTCTGATATTCATAAGATTTTCAATGGCTAATTGTTTATTGGGAGTGGGCTGCCAAGGTTCCTCTCCCAAGCCTACAGCACCTGGTGTTCCCAGGTGGTCTTCCATCCAAGTACTAACCAGGCCTAACTCTGCTTAGCCTCCGAAATCTGATGGGATTGGATGCCACAGTGGCAGAGCTGCAGGCATTCTTGCAACAGTTTACACTAACTGACATTTAGTATTTTTTTTATTAATACTTTTGTTATCTAACTTTAATACCTCTGGTACTGAGTAGTAAAAAATTCTGCTTTCATTACTGAATTAAATATTTAATGGAAAGTTACTGCTGCCCTAATCACCTTTGTTGTAATGAATATGGGCTTATTTGTGTATTAATTCCTCAATGGCCTTTGTCTGTGTTTTGGTGTTAACTGACATTGGTTCTACCTCTTTGTGAGAAGATACTTAGAGCAGCTCATGGTTGCCATAGAAATGGAGACTTTCACTAGAGTTTGCTCATATCAATTTACTTGCAACTTTTTAAAAAGCTTGCAAAGAAACATTATAATAAAATTACCTACTTTAACAAAATCATAAGAGAAAATGAATTTTGGAGGGAAAAAAGCTGTAGATAGGGTAAAAGTTTAGGTTGAAACTAATGTCACCAGGCATTAACTATTTATCGTTTATTGTTGAGAACAATAAGTCTTCTTCTAATCCATGAATATAAATAATGACATCCCAAATATATATGAAACTTCCTTAAAAGAATTTTCATTTTCAGAGATCTTCAAGTTCAATGTCACAGAGAAAATTTTCCTAAAAGTATTGTAACAATCCAATTAGAGTGTTAGTTCCAAATCTTGTGAAATTTCCGATATAATCAACATTCTCATTTTAGAAAAACAAAATCTAAACATTAATGATAATTCAACTTTGCTTTTACTCCCATGCAATTTGTCTAAGTGCTTCTAATGGATACATTTAACTCTATAATCGTAGATTAACTCATAACTTATGATTCCTGTGAGATTTGTTCTTATTCCCACTACTATACAAGGTTTGAATAGAAACTAAGTTTATTTTGAATCAACTCAATAAAAATACATAGTGAAGACTGCTACTAGACCCTATGCTAGGCCCTAGGAAAATAAGGGGCCTGCCACTGCCTAACCTAATGCAGAGCTAGTATGAGTCATACTCACAATTTTTAAAGAAGATATGCTAATAAAGTCTAGCCAGAAAATATAAAATAGGTGATTTTGGTATATAATTATTTATTGCATTTCAAACCAGAGGGTATTTCAGAAAAAAAACTGGTAAGCCTGGGAAGGCTAGGGGTATAGTTCAGAAATAGAGTATTTGCCTAGCATGCTTGAAGTCCTGAATTTGATACTCAGAGCTGGAAGGAAAGAAGGAAGGAAGGGAGGGAGGGAAAGAAAAACAAAGATGAAAGAAAGAAGAAAGAAAGAAAAGAGAAGAAAGAAAGAGAAAGAAAGAAAGAAAGAAAGAAGGAAGGAAGGAAAGAAAAAGAAAGAAAGAAAGAAATGAACGGAGGAAGGGAGAGTTGGTTTAGCAAACTCTCTTAAATGGTTACAATCAAGTAAGTGGAAATTGGGGGAAGAAAATACTGGATAGCTGGAAAAGCATAAGATAAAGCACAGAATTGGGAAACATGAGTGGCTCACTTCTTTGATACTGTTTGATATTTCCTTTGAGATAGAAGGCCAGAATATATTAAATATAGATATGTCATTGGAAGGAAGCAGAACAGGAATGAATCCACTAAGGATGGCTTTAGCATTTTGCAAAAATAAGGCTAGTGCATGTGCTGGGGAACCTGTGTATGTTTTTTAATTAACAAACCTGTTATGTTCCAAGCACTGGACTAAGTACTGGTGATATAACAGTTCATAAGATAAAAGTTCAGGAATTTTGCCTCTTTTCCAGGGCCTTGAAATTTTCATCATTTACCCAAACAAGAAATAAGGACTTCAGATATAGACTGAACATCAGTTATTTTGAAGTTCAAGTTCTACAAAATAATCTGAAAAACAAGTGACTGTGTCATTACTGAGAGATTAATTTATAAGCATTTCCCTCTTCTGTATTTCCCCAACTATGACCAGTTACATATTTCAAGGTGACAGCTAGCTTTTGTGTGTCTTTCCTAAGGGACTTTCACTGGGCAGGAACTACAAACAATCTAATTGAATGGTTTTGTTTGCCTTTTGGAAAAGTTCAGACCCACAAAAGAGATTATATTAGATGTCCAAGAGGGCAGGGGCACAGAAATGACTTTATAAGGCAGTACCAAAGGAAAAGCCCAGGGGAATTACTAAGGGAGGAAAATACGTGGAGAAAAATACATATAGAGATACCCACTGAACACCTGGATCTTCAATCTGGAGCTCTGGAAAAATATCTGAAGTAATACAAATGTGTGTTAATTACATATTCATTGGAGAGAGTAGAACAGAGATAGCAGACCTGAAGACTGAATCCCTGAGACAAGACATTTAAAATGGTGGAAGATAAACAAAAAAAGTTCAGCAAATGAGGAGACAGGAAAGAACAGTCTGTCAAAACAAGGAAAATAGAACACTCGAGAAGGCAACTGACAGCTAACTCATAGCTTCTCCTTTCCCACTGTAATCTCCCCAGATGGATAACACTGGTACAAAAATAATATCCCTAAGCAGCACATGGGGCTGAGGTATAGCTTAGTTGGTAGAGTGCTGCTCTGCACTCTCTGAAGACCTGGGTTCAATCCCAAACAAAAATGGGAGAAGGACATGGTAATCCACTCCCAATGCAATTCTGAAACAATCAGCCATTGAAAACTCTATGAGGGTTGCTATGACTCGGACCCAACTCAATGCACCTAACAAGAAGAAGCAGCATGTGGGGCTTGTCAAAGCACAGGAGTAGAAGTTGGCTCTTAGAACATTTTCATTTTTGGAAAATCCTCACTTTAGTCAATGAACACAGAGGCCCAGGAACTTGTTCATTTATTCAACAAACATCAAGCATCACTGGTGCAAGAGGAATTGTTTTATGCTCTTGGTGTACATGGAATTTATACCTAATGGAAAATAAGTGCTTTGTCCAAAATTATAACCCTCAAAAATGAGTGAGCATCAAAGATCTGATTTCTCTAACTTCAAACTCTCTGCTATTTCAATTAACCTGTATTGTCCCTTTGATTTTGGCCCCATTGGGAATGTTGATATGAAATTTTTAATGGTGGAGATCCATAAATATTTTGTGTCATAGAAACAATGTCATCACAACAATTTTTCTATATCATAAATCTGATCACATCACTTCTGCTTAAAAGTTCTCAAAGGCACTCCACTGCCTTCAGAATGACATCCAAGTGGACAGCAGCATTTCATAACCTGGCATCTGACCAGTTGCATTGTTGTTGTTGTTGTTAGGTGCCGTTGAGTTGGTATCCGACTCATAGCGACCCTCATAGGGTTTTCAATGGCTGACTGTTTTGGGATTGTCTTGGGAGTGGATTGCCAGGTCGTTCTCTCATTTTTTATGGTGCTGGGATTTGAACTCAGGACCTCAGAGACTGCAGAGTGGTGCTCTACCAGCTGAGCTAAATCCCAGCCCCACCAGTTGCATACACTCCTCACATTTACCTTTTGCCATTCTGCCTCATGTGCCCTATCATCTCTAAAGGTAATTTACTAGTTGTTAGTCTCCAAAATTTTTGAAGTCAGCCACAGCTCTGAATCTTCTTTTTGTTTTCTTCCTAGCTATAATCAAGGATTATTGGAATTGGGGTTTAGTTTAGTTGGTAGAGTGCTACTCTATGCTTTCTGAAGACCTGGGTTCGATCCCCTAGCACTGCAGAAACAGGAGAAGGACCTGGCCAACCACTCCTGAAATAATCCCCACACAATCAGCCATTGAAAACCCTATGAATAGCAGAGAAGCACTGACATAGTGCTGGGCATGGCACAGTATCAGGGAGTGTTTTGTTCTGTTGTACATAGGGTTGCAGTGAGTAGGACCCAACTTGACAGCACCTAACAGCAGAGCGACAACAACCAGGATTTTTAGCTTCATTTTAAATGTCCTTTATAATTGAATTAAATGTTTATTAATTTTTAGTATTGGAATTTTCTTCATATATATTTTTATAATTTTATTTTTTTATTTTTTTTGTGTGGTACTCAGAGGTTGAACCCAGGCCTCGCTCGTGTTTTTGCAAGGGTTCTACCACTGGGCTGTACCCCTACCTAGGTTTTCATTTCTTATCCTGAGATAGGGTCTCACCAATTTGTGCAGGCTGACTCTCACCTTGAACCTGTGATCCTCCTGCCTCTACCTTCTGAGTCACTGGGGTTACAGGCATGCACAACCGCTTCTGATCTTGTTTTGTTTTTTAATTGAACAAATTACATAATTTATCATGTACATGTTCTTTTGAAATATGTATGCATTGTGGACTGATGTAGTTGTGCTAATTAGCATAGATATGACCTCATATACTCTTACTGGTGTGATAAGAACACTTTAAATCTACTCTCTTAGCAATTTTTAAGTATCCAAAACACTGTTATTAGTTATAGTCACGATGTTGTACCATAGAGCTCTTAAACTTATTCCTCTTATATCACTGAAACTTTATATTCTTTGACAAGTCTTTCCCTAACTCAGGCCCCACCCACAATACTTAGTAACCCCTATTTTACCCCTTTTAAAGTCTGAGTAGTATTCCATTGTGTAGATATATAACAGTTTCTTTATTTATCCACTGATGGACACTTAGGTTGATTCCCTAAAATGGCTATTGTCATCACCACAAACATGGGAGTGCAGATTTCTCTTTGTCATAGTGATTTCAATTCCTTTGGTAATGCACCCAGTGTTGTGATTGCTGGATCATACAGTAGTTCTATTTTTAATTTGTTGATGAATCTCCACACTTTTCCATGTGACTGCAGGGAATGCCTCCTCTTCTTCTTTTGCCAAATTTAGAACTATATGAGCATCCTTCAAATTTCCCCTTCAGTTGTGTCTTTTTTCAGGGAAGCCCTCTCTACACTGTTTGTACTGTTTCTGGCAGGAACTTCCCACATGGTAATAACCATGTGTTTCCATAGGTTTCTGTTGTGCCTTTATTCTAGACTTTGACTTCCATAAAATGAAGGAGTTTATCTGTGTAGCCCTGCCATCTGCCTATTCCCTGTGCTCCACATGGTGTATAGCACATGATGAGGGGTTAAAAGCATATGTTGCATATGAAATGGAATCTGAAAGTGGATGTATGCAACAGCACAAAGAATGAAAGTCTTCTATTACAGGGAGAGATATAAATGAAGGAGTCACTCCAAATTAAGAAAAAATACTTAAAACAATATTTTAATAGGCAAATTGTTGTGGAAAATTTTCAGCACAGGTGTCGGAGGATATTTCCTCAGGGGATTTGGGACTAGGAAGAAGTGTCAGGAAAATAATTTATCTTGATTAAACAAACCTATCTTAAGTAGACTTGCAAAATTAAAACAATCAGATTCTTAAAATTGAGCTCCGACCCCATCTAGAATGAAAGAATACCAGATCCTCTGAGAGGTGAGTTTAAAGAGCCAAGTACCATTTTTGGGCTCAGGATCAATCCTGGCTCGCTAACAAAAGGGAGGCAGTAGATGGAGGTAATGCACACAATTCAACTTTTCACTGGAGACTCAGCAATGTGCACCAAGATCAGAAGGAAAAGACAAACTCATGTCACATATACTCATATGTCCTTTGGCTACCATCATCCATGTCTGTCTTCTGCCATTGTTGCTACAATCCTAGGCCAAATTCCTTAATGCATCTGTGAATGGCAGCTGCTTTTCTGATGAGATCCCTATTTCCTGACTCTGCCCTGCTTGGGCAAGCTGTACCTTGGCATCAAATTGAATGCCAGATAAGTAGGATTCTTACATGTGCAATTAAAAGCCATTGAAGTGGAGATAACAGCATCCCATGGTTAACTGAATAATTCATGGCAAAATGTTCTCTCTTTATTCATAGCTCCTCACATCCTTGACTTGTTAAGCAGCTAGCATTCACACTAAAGTGCTGGCTTCAGATGAGACATCCTTAGGCAACTCCTTTGGTTAGGTATTTACCTTTTTTAATATGACTATTACCAGAATTTCTGGACAAAAACAAAAGAAAAAGAAATAATAACAAAAAATTTAAATGTAAGAAGCCTAGTGAAATGTGAAAAGCCTCACAAACTTGGGATTTTTTGTTTGTTTGATTGTTTGTGTGTATGTGTGTGTATGTGTGTGTTTGCTTTACATTCCAAGCACATGAAATGTCATCCAGGATTTGATTTAAGTTGTTTATTTCTGGCTGTTTGTCACTTATTCACTTATTCTTAAAGCAGTGACCATGATTTTAAAACACTATACTTTATCTGAAGGTCAAGGTTGGTAGAAGAAATATATAATGCTCAATCCAAAAGGAAATATAGATATATTTTATTACTACAGTGAGTTTGCAACAATCACAGTGGAATACAACTGAGAGCATTGATTCCATTTGGGGGTCTATAATTGAGTTCACATTATTAAGTACCTCCAAAATCAGCCATCACCTTTAAAAATAATATAATCATTTTACACATAAATGGATGACTTCAATTTTAGGTTCACAGTCATATAATACCAAGGATTCCCTTACAGCAGAATTAGTAGCTTAATAAGGATAGATTAAGTATATAAGGACACATGCAGAAATGAAAAACCACTGAGGGGATTAGTTACATAATAGTATAATATTAAATATGTGTAATTAGAGGATTCAAGTCTATAAAAGGAAGAATTTTAAGAATTCTTAGCTTTATAATTCTTTTTACTCTATATAGTAAAAATACTTAAACAGTGTAAAGATTGTTGCAAGATGAAAAGATAATTATTCCCTCCCTTCCTTTCCATTTCCACTCCTTCTCCCAAAGGCAGTCATTCTTGACACATTTCTACACTGTACACTTCAAGAAAAATCATTTCATGTATAGTTTGGCACAAACATGCATCTTTATTTATAGAAAGTAATCACCAGTTATAGTTTTGAGCTTTTGCCATATTTGATTTTTAATGATTAGTGCTCAAATGTATACTTGCTTATTTCCATTGTTCCAGCTCTTTGATTCTCTGCATGCTGGTCATAGTCTGAAACCCTATAACCTGGCTAATCACACTCCTATTAATGTGTCTTTAGAATGTTGCTAATATTTTTTATTTGATAGTTGAAACAATTGTAGAACAGAAATTTCTACAAATTATATTGACATGCTTTTGGAAATTCATCTTTTGGTTAAATGCACAATAACAGAATGGCTGGTTTAAAATGTAAGATGAGCTTTTGCATTTTGCCAGACATTGTTAATGTATTCTTCATATTTTGGTACCAATTGGCACTACAAATAATGATATGTAATACCAGATATTGGTCTGCAACCAAGATAAAGTTTCTATCTTCAACCTTATCAGATGGAAAATCTCATGCTGGTTTGACTGGTATTAATCTAACTTCTCTATGATTATTTATTATCTGTTTTTTTTCTGTTCATTCCTCTGTGTAGTTTCTATTGGCCTATTTGTACATTTTCTATGGATGAGTATAAGATTTTTATAAGAGAATTGTCCCTTTACATCACATATTTGGCAATTAAACAATGGAATTTAGACAAGATATCCTTAATAGAATTTAATACCTAGGAACCATAAAGAAAAATCTAATGGATTTGTATAAATACACATATATGAAGACAACTATAATAAAATGAGTTAAAGCCCAAAAACAACCACAAGAAAAATTTTAACACATAAAAAGAAGATAAACCTAGGTTATTTCAAAGCAATCTATAAAATGAATCGGGGCTGGGATTTAGCTCAGTTGGTAGAGCACTGTGCTGCAGGCTCTGAGGTCCTGAGTTCGATTCCTAGCACTGCAAAAATGGGAGAAGGACCTGGCAATCCACTCCCAAGGCAATCCCGAAACAGCCAGCCATTGAAAACCCTATGAGGGTCGCTATGAGTCGGATACCGACTCGACGGCACCTAATAACAACAACAAAAAATGAATCAGTGGATTGCCATCTGGTAGGAATAAAGACAGAAGCTATTTCCTTCAATACTGATTTTGATTATGGCCACAAATGAGCTACTGTCTATAGACTTCTTAGAATCATAGTTTGAAACCATCTACCTGTGGGGTAATGAGCCACATAGATCTGTATGTAAAGACTAGAATAGCCAATGGTAGACCTAGAAACTTAGTAAGAAAGAGGGAATCTTAACCACCTCCATACTGACCACATGAACCTAGTATTAGTAGAAATAAATAGAAATTTGGAAGGCCAGAATACACAACAGATAGAGGGATGTGACAGCTGTAATTGTTGAAGGAAGCATACTGGGGGACAGCTATGTATTTACTGCTTAAATGATCTTGAGAAAGTCACTTACTCCAGTTCACCTTAGTATTCTTACTGAATAGTATCATTATAAAGATTTAGAGTGACTTAAAAACACTAAAGTAGAGAGTATATGCTTTGGCATATATTAAGTCATAACTAAAGATAATTTTGCATTAATTGCTCTAACTATAGAAAAGAAGACTTTAAACTATTGGGACTATGTTGAGTGTTTGGAAATTCCTATAGTTTGAGACATCTGTGAAGAATGTATGAGACCCATCACAAAGAAAGACAACAATGAAAGATCATTGCAGTTTTTTTTAACAGAATGGATGACAAGATTCAAAAACTTTTACTTATGGCTCCCCCAGCAAACCACAGAACGGAAGCAAAAGCCTCTTCTGTAAGCTCCATAGGTCAGCCCACATTGCTGGAGGAGGGTCATTGCCCTCTGCACATCATAACTGTTCATAGGCTTTTTGGTCAATAGATCCTGTTTCCTTGAAGGCAAAACCATGCCTCATTCATATTTATGTTCTTTATGCCTTTACTGGCACCCCCTACAGCATCAATGCTCAATACATGGTTGATAAATAGATCTATTTACTTAACCTTTTATTCATTGAACAAATATGTATTGAGTCTTTGATACATGCAAAACACAGTGCTAGTTATTTGAGATATAACTTCATTTAAAAAGAGATCATTTCTTCATATCATCCTAGAACTCATAGTCTCCATTGAGGATTTGTTGTTGTTGTTAGGTGCCATGGAGTTGGTGTCGGACTCATAAAGACCCTACATACAGCAAGGGAAACACTATTGTTAGTGCTTTTCTGCTATTCATAGGGTTTACAATGGCTGACTGTTTTTTGGGAGTGGGTTGCCAGGTCCTTCTCCCAAGCCTACAGCAACCTGGTGTTCCCACATTATCTCCCATCCAAGTACTAACCAGGCCAGATCCTGCTTAGTTTCGGGGATCTGACAGGATTGGATGCCACAGTGGTACAGCTGCAGGACCACTGAGGATAGCATATATTAATTGGTTAATCAAACCAGGAAGAGTAAAATTAATAATTACAATAAAGACTAGAAAGATGAAATCATAGACAGCAAGTAGTGTGATGGGAGTTAGGGCTATAGAGATAGATATATGCAGACTGTGAAAGATATTAAAAGCCAAGTTAAGGACCTTAACCTTTATCTGAAAACAATGATTACCATTTTAAGTAATGGCCTAACATTTGTACTTTGAAAAGATGCAATGTAAAGAGTAGATTGATAAAAGAAAGCAATGTCAACTAGGGAAGTATTTCCATGGAACATGAGACATGGTTAGGAACTTCAGTTAAAGAGTTATTAAGGGAACTACAAGACATGGGAAAATTTGTAGCATGTAAGTAGTTGTTAATGTTGTACATGAGATGGAAACTCAAGTTTTGACCCTTAAAATTAAGTAGGTGATGGTGCTACTTGCTGACAAAAACAAACAAACAAATAAAACAAAACATTGGAATATTGCAATGCTTAGA
This sequence comes from Pedetes capensis, assembly GCA_007922755.1. Classification (NCBI taxonomy): domain Eukaryota; kingdom Metazoa; phylum Chordata; class Mammalia; order Rodentia; family Pedetidae; genus Pedetes; species Pedetes capensis. The sequence continues at coordinate 8,055 of VMDO01019477.1, read as the reverse complement.
AGGGCAAGTGTGAATCAAGTGCAGGTAATGTTATGCTTAAGATATCCCCCTATAATCAAGTAGAGAAATCAATTAAGAACATGGACTGAAAGATTTACTCATATAAGAGATCTGGGCAAGACATAGGTATTTGTGAACCATCAATATATTGATGGAAAATTATCTTATGAAGAAGAATGAATTCATCCAGGAAAAGAGTATAAGGGAAAAGGGATAAAGGGAACATGGCTAAATCCAGGCTTTGAGAAATTCCAAAATATAATGATCCATAAAATAATGGTAGGCAGAAAATCAGAAGTACGTGTGGCATGAAACCTAAAGTTTAAAAAGAGGAGGAAGTAGCAGAGAAATAATAGTATACAGAATTAAATACTGCTGAATAATCAATCAATTTAACATTTTAAATCAGTATATCTTTAGTATAATAACAATAATTTACACTAACCACTGTTACACATTGTTATCATATCTGATTTGGTTCTCCCAACAATCTTACAAGGCAGAGGGAAAAGGCAGTTAAATTTGACTCCATTTTAGAAAGGAGAAAACAGATTACAAGTAGCTAAACAATTTGTTTTAGGTAATATTGATAGTAACTGGGCTGCAACTAAAATAAGAATTTCTTATCTGTGGTCCAACATTTAATCTGTGATAGTAGGGTGCTTCTTCTGTTAACCCAAGACTGATATTATTAATTTTATTATCACTGAACTGCTATAAGTAAGGTACTCTCAAGAGGTGCTACAAAGATGAATTAAGCATGTACTCTACCTTTAAAGAGTTTCCAGGCTAGAATTGTACATAAAGGCATATAAAGTTGAAGCAAATTAGACACAAAGATGTATAGACAAGCAGTGGATTGGTGAGATAATTGGAAAACTCATCTTGGATAGACTAGAATACAGTGAAGAGGAGCAGCAGAAACTAGAAATAGAAATAGAAATGGAGTTAGGATTTATACCATGGTTGAGTGTCAATGCAGTTAGGATTTATACTATGGTTGAGCAAGAAGTTTGGATATTAAAAGGAAGTAAAGAAGGTCCCATGAGACAATTTTCCTTCATTTGTCTGTCATTCTGTCATGTTATGGGGGATTGTTGCTGTGATTCTGAAATCGATGCCACTGGTATTTCAGATTCCAGCAGGGCCACCCATGGTAGACCGGTTTCAGCTGAGCTTCCAGACTAAGACAGACTAGGAAGGACCCAGCAGCCTACTCTTGAAACAATTATCCACTGAACACCCTTTGAGTAGCAGATAAACACTGTCAAGTATAGTGCCAGAAAATGAGCCCCCCAGGCTGGAAAGCATTCAAGGAACAACTAGGGAAGGGTTGCCTCTTCAATGTAGAGTAAACCTTAATGACCAGAATGGAATGAAGCCCGGGGGACTTCCTTTTGCTGATGTGGCAATACTCAAAATGAGAAGAAACATAGTGGTTGCAACAAATGGCTCAAACATAAAAAGATCATGTGCGTGACAGTGTTGAGTAGTGTTTCATTCTACTGTAGATAGATAGGGTCACTATGAGTCAGACCCAACTTGATGGCACTTAACAACAAATGAGGCAATTTGAACAGAGAAGTGGAAGGATCAGAGTATTGGTTGAGTAATGACTAGAACACCTGATAATATGCAAGACAATGTATGTGTAGGCATTACTATGGATCTTCAAAGTGTCCAGCTCTTCTCTTGTTGGTAGATACAATTGAGTCGGTGTCTGACTCACAGTGACCCTGTGTACAACAGATGAAACACTACTGTCATGCTTCTCTGCTATTTACAGGGTTTTCCATGGCTAGTTGGTTTTTCGGAGTGGATTGCCTGGGTCCTTCTCCCAAGCCTGCTCTCCCCCAGAACTTCCGTGAGGAAAGAATGCTCTCCCCATTGCAATCATCAATAAGAAAAGAACCTGCTCTCCGTCTGATCACGGACGAAGCAATAGCTGTCTCCTCGTGACCACCAAGATGACCAACACGGGTGTTTGCCCCTGGAAGGCAAAAGTGCCTGAGGCTTTTCCTTTCTCCTAGGCGGTCTCCCATCCAACTATTAATCAGGCCTGACCCTGCTTTGATTCCAAGATCTGACATGATCAGACACCGCAGTGGTACCACTGCAGGCAATTCTCTTTGAGCATAGAAAAAGAGTGTACTTCTAATTTTCTTAAGATGGGCATGGCCATGCAGCCTGCTTTGGCTAATGGAATATATGGAGAAGTAATCAGGGCTGCCTCCAGGGATAAGTGTCCTAGAGTCCATGAGAGACAAATGTCCAGGTTCTCTTCCCTAGTCCCATCTATCATTCTAATAATAGTCAGCTGAACCTGTAGCAGATTTTGCTTGAGTAAGAAATAGTTTTATTAACACCTGGTAATTTGGTTTCATCGGTTACTATAGCATTTCTTAACCAACCTTGTATGCTGAAAACAGTATTCAGTGTTTTCAATGATTTAATTAAGTAAAGGCTGATTTTTCAACTGGTGGGTAGCTCATATTAATAGATGAACATTCCATGGCCTGCCAAATAAAGTTACAAGGGTGCAGCTATACCTTGCATCTGATCTAATTCATTTGTGCTATGATGTATAAATGAGTAATATTTACTCATTGCTTGTAAGCCTGTTATGTCTTATTATCTCCCATTCAACAATGACAAATTTGCAGATTATAGTTAAGGAAAGTTCAGAATGTCTAACTCTAGAACACAGACATTTGTATAATCATCTATCATCTGTAGCATTAAGTGGATGATTTTGATAACTACAAAGGAAGAGATGCCACGGGGGGAGATATATCTGAGTTTATTAATTGGTTTGAAGATAGAATATGATGACCTTCGTTAAAGAAATTTAAAAAAAACATTTGGAATTGTCAAAAGAAGGTACATCTGAAGAGACATTTTCAAGTACTACCAACAGGATTTAAGATGCTTCATTGAAGGATATGGGGAGAATGAAGTTCCCAGAGATTGCAAGGAGGATTGTGGAATCACTTATAGAAGTAAAAATACCATGCACAGCAAATTGGATTGCATACATTGGTAGCAGCATATTTCCCTGGCTGAACTATTAGAGCTGGCTTTGATCAAGCACAGCAGATATCAAATGTACCTACCTGTCCACATAGATATTTCTAAGAGAAACCTCTTGCTATTCAAACACATATGGGAATAGGTGTCTACAAGACAAGACACAATGTTTTTGCCCACACGGTTTAACTATGGCTAGTGCATATTTCTCTAATTTAAACACCCTTTTGAAAACATTATTTAGGTAAAGATTTGTTATGTAAATTTCATAAAGTAAAATTGTAAAAAAGTGGAATTTCTGAAATTAGATTTAAGATTGCCCTAGAGTCCAGCAATAGCACCTATCCTTAGTGGCTGAAAGAATATTATGTGTTTCTTACCTCATTGGAAGATAGTACTTCTAAGAATTCCTTCTAGGAATTATGGGAGCATAACTCTGAAAAATGAGAAGTAGGAATGCAGCAGGAAATGGCAGCTCATTTCTGGTATGAGGAATTAAGAACTGATGGTTCTCCTCTATCACCCTCTGCCCTTCCAAGATAATTATGGATACTGTGGGTCGAGATGGTGGAAACAGAGAGAAAAACTGCACAGGTCCTTCAGAAACTGCTTGGAGGATGTTTGGTATAAAGAGATGCCAGACTTACAGCAAGTCTATGTGATCAAGAAGTAAATCCTTTTTCTGAGTGGCTATGGAAACAGCCTGCAGCCATAGCACCCTAGCATCTCATCCCACCTGATCTCGGAAGCTAAGCATGGTTGGCCTGCTTAGGATGGGAGACTGCCTGGGAAAACTGGGTACTGCAGGCTAGGGAGAACAACCTGGCAGCCCACTCCTGAAACAATCCACCATTGAAAACCCTATGAATAGCAGAGAAGCACTGACAGTAGTGCTGTCATGGGGAGTGTTTCTTTTTTTTTCTGTTGTACACAGGATTGTTGTAAGTCGGACCTGACTCGATGACACCTAACAACAAACAATATGAAAATACTGGAATTTATTTATTATCACAGTAGATCTAAACAGTCTTCTACTAACAAAGACCACTATGTTTCAGATGTTTTTGTTTTTCACTTCTTTAGCATATTCTTCATTTTATTGACTTAATATCTACCACTAAGCAAGTTAACGCATCAAATTTCTCTGGTGCAATCAACATACCACATAATAATAAAGATAACAACAACAACAACAACAACAACAACAACAACAGCAACAACAAACCCTGCAACATTCATTTGACTACTCTTTATATTGTCTTGCTTTCAAAACCTGAATTCATTGAATATTTGGGGATAGGAATATAAGTCTTTCACATATTTTTCACTTGCTGTCTCAATAGATAAGTTAAAACTTTATAAACCAAATTACATTTTTTTGTGGTACTGTGGGTTGAACCCAGGGCCTTACACTTGCATGGTTTGCAAGGGCTATACCATTGAGCTGTACCCATAGCCCACTTTTTTACTTTTTGAGAAAAGGTCTCACTAAATTACACAGACTGCCTCAGTCTTGAACTGGTGATCCTCCTGCCTCTGCCTCCTGAGTTGCTGGGATTACAGGTGTGTGCTACCACACCTGGCCTCCAAATTACATTTTTGAAAATTCTTAAACCATTAATTTTAGACTCTATGAGGTTGTTTATCAGAACTTTTAAAATGAAGGAGATAATCTTTGATTTCTCAGTTTTTCCAACATTCAAGATATCATGTATATGCTATTCCATAGCCTGTTATGAATGAAAATTTTTCTTTCTGAAAATTTACCATATTGAATGTATTATATATACACATTCTCTAGAACTAAATAAAAATCATTTTTCATTAAAAAAATATCTGTTAAATGCTTAGGAAAAAATAGCAAACAAAACTGAAAAGGAAATATGGTTGTCATCTTTTCCTGTGATTACAAACCAAAAAATTAAAGTAAGAATAATACTTAATATTTATCCAGGTCTTGTGGCACATGCCTGCAATCCCAGAAATTTGGGAGGCAGAGGTAGGAGGATTGTAAATTTAAGGCCAGAGACAGCTTGTGCAAATTAGCAAGACCCTGTCTAAATATAAAACTGATATATAAAACATGGGCTAAGGGAACAGCTCAGCCTGCAGCATATCACTGTGGAGCAAAATCCCAACAGATATTGGAATCTAGGAAGGGTCAGGCCGGGTTAGTACTTGGATGAGAGACTGCTTGGGAACATCAGATGCTATAGACTTGGGAGAAGGACTAGGCAACCCACTCTCAAAAAACAATCAGCCCTTGAAAACCCTATGAATAGCAAAGAAGCACTAACAATAGTGTTTTGTTGTAGTACATAGGGTCACTATGAGTCAGACACTGACTTGACAACACCTAACAACAACAAGAAGGACACAGCTCAGTGGTAGAGCACTTGCCTAGCATGCATGAGGCCTTCCGTTCAACTCCTCAGTACTTAAAAAAAAGTTAATATTTAATGAGTGCTTATTACCTGTACAGAATGACTTTTTTAAATGTAGTTTTACACACATTATCTTATTTATTGAACACAGTAAGCCTAATAGTGCAGAAGCTCTTTTATGAAAGAGGAGGCTCAGTCAACAGTTAAGAAAATTGCTTAATGTTCTCTTTAGCTAATAAGTGGCAGTACAAAGGGAATACTAAGCCATTTCTTGCTAATAAAAACATGCTTTTAAAATCTACATCATAGGAACCTCTCAGTAAAAACTTACTTTTTTATTTTTGTATGCATGTGTGCATGTATGTATTTTGGCCTGGCCCTCTTTGCCCTTGGTCTGGAGTGCCCATAATATTACAGCAGAATTCCCATGCTGGAATACCCACCTTAGGCAAAGAGAAAATGGCACAAGCACCATTTAACATGGCCCAAATCACATTATCTGAAGGGAGGTTGGAGGGTTTTCCTAGGCTTGGGAATAGGCATACATTCCAAAGTCTCTAATTTGCTAAGCCTGAGAGTGTCACTACCCATCAAAAAGCAGAAATCAGACTCAGATGGAAAAGAGAGAAACTGATGAATGTCTTCTACAGTGCATATAGTTGCCCACAGGAAAATGACTTATCTGCATAAATCTGTCTTTCTGAATGTGGAAGTGGGATGACAACTCCATGGCTATTTATGGTCAATACTCAATGCTTTCAGAAAGGACAGCCTGGATATGGGGGTCGGTAGAGCACTGGCTCCATGAGGATTAGGCATATTTTGTGTGCATATTTGCTTTGGTGAAGTTAGGGGTCAAGTTTGTTACTCATAAAGCATAGGAACTATAGCCTAGAGCCTCAGTAGGAACATCCTGAGAAAAATTTGTATAGTATGTCTCCTATTGACTATTAACTAGGTTCAGAAGCTGAAACTTCTGGAGATAGGGCCCAAGGGAGTCATTTACTGGTTGTGTTGGGCCAAGTGAACACTCATGTTGGCTCTTCATATCCTCACGGCAACCTGCCTATGAGACCAAAGATGTAAGGAAGGAAAAGCAGTGAATCTCAGTGGTAAGTTCTGGCTACATCTCCTGCCTACCTGGCATTTCCCCAACACTTCACATAACCACCTTCTATTCAATTATATAGTTGGTCCTTTGTATCCACAGGTTTTGCCTCTGTAGATGCAACTCATCACAGATTGAATCGGTATAGAAATAATTGCTGTCCTGAACATGTATAGACTTGTTCTTTCTTTTTACTCTTCCCTAAGCAATGAAGTAAAACAGCAATTTACATAGCACTTACATTGTATGGAATGTTACAAGTAATCTAGAGATCATTTAGACCACATGGAAGGAGGTATATAGGCTGCATGAAAATACTATCCCATTTTACATAAGGGACTTCAGCACCCTCAGAATTTGTTATCTGTTTAGGGGGTCATCAATTCCCTATAGCCACTGTTGTTTCCCCATATGTTGATATATTCTATGTTGTTCTCATCCATACTGATTCTTCCTCTACCTGTAAGGTCCTTCTACTTCTAATCCATCAGATAATCTCTTAAGAACCTAGCTGCCAGCACTGTTCACCACAGCTTCTCATTTCATTGCACTACAATCACCTAAACAGACAGAATGGAAGTTTCTGTTCTCTGCATTTGAAGATTTCATGTGGAAGCCAGCACTGAGGAAGCACTCAATATTGCATGAAGAATAAAGGAGAGAATGCACAAATTGGGAGAGTGACTTTTTTGTCTTGCATTCCTTCTGTATTACAGAGAGCATTCCTGCTGAGTTACCAAGATAGTGACTTCTCAGAGAATGTCATCTCACAGCAAAAGATCCATCCTCATATTTTTCTTCCTCTGGCAGTAATAACTATGGGGGGCCAGGATATGCTCTGACACACTTAGCACCACAGGATTCAATTGTGGAAAACAGGCACTCCATGTCTAGATGCCTTTTAACTCTTATGAGTAGCATGCTAGGGGAGTTATAAGCTAGGAATTTCCATTTCTGTACAGTCAAGACCAAAATGCATGCAGGACATCAGATGTGAGAATTTCTTAGCTGATTTTTTTTTTAACTTGGGTAAAAGTAAGAACAGTTTATGCTGAAAAAATTTGAGCGCAAGAAGTTATACATCATGAAACCTTAATTTTCTCCCCAGTTGTACATCAAAGAGAACAAACAGATAATCAGCTAATAGATGGTACAGGAATCAAGGTATTGTGGAAAATCCAGTGGGACTCACAGTCTATGCTTTCTTTCTTTCTTTACTTTACTTTTTTTTTCACAAATGCCCTTGGGAGATGATGCATTAGAATGTCAAATCATAGGAGAATTTCTGAGGCAAAATTTGAATTCAAATAGAGTATAAAATGAAAGTTTTAATCAATTCAGAAGCTCTATCCAAAGGTATATGGAAAATGAATCAACAGACAATATAATTATGCAAAATAATATCACTGACAGCCTTAGCTCAAGCATTCACAAATACTTTTTCTTTCCTACAAATGAACTTCTGATTGAAAGGATGAGGCACCATCAATCAGTTATTTATCTAAAGAATGTATGCACATGGAAAAGTGATTAATG